>APFE030137902.1:96843-124568 GCA_000404065.3 Pinus taeda
ATAAGTAATTCAATCTATAACTTGCAGGAAAGCAAACTAAATCATACTACAACAAGTAATATTCTGATTCCTTACTAAGTGAGTCGCTTGGCTATAGAAAGGAAATCATAAACAGGTAAGTAATATGATGTCTGAGTGGCAGAAAAGTAAATAAGCAAAGCAAAACTTGAAACAAATGACAATGCTGGAATTAAACTCAGTAAATGAAAATCAGCAGAAAGGACAAGATGATCTCATGTCAGTAGTTATCAAAAATATGTAAATTTGCCCGGGCTACCTACAAAAACCTATAAAAGAAGTACTGATCAGCTAACAGTTATGAAAAAAACATAAAGGAAATATGGACAGCAATGAACATCAGAACAACACATATATATACAAGCAATGATTATAAAAACAATACATGAAAGCAAGTAAGAAACTATACAAAGCTTTGGTGTACAGGGGCCCTCTGCAACCTCGGCCAGTCAATTACTTAGTCACAAATCGAATTCAGGAATGTTGCCTTCTCATATATTAAAGTGCAGTAATAAAACAAAGTAAAGCACAGTACAGTGGGTTGATAACAATAGTCAAAATTACATCTCGAAAGCTAGCTATCCAGTGTATATCAACGCATTATTTATAAGTGAAAATGCTGCAACTAATTCCTAGATTTTATGCTACCAAGAGACACGTAAATCTGCACGGCCTGAGATCTAGCGTTATGGTCATTATGACAGTTGAATCCATGGAGTGGTGGCTGCTCGATTCAGTGCACGGGCTGATCTACAGGTGTGCCAGTACCTCCGGAAACTAAGGATCGTGCCACGCAAACCTTCACATGGGAAAAACAGAGCCATGCCACTGCAAAACTCCTCGTTTGGCCCTTCCTTTGACCGTTGTTGACCATGACCGTTTATGAGTGATTTGGCTGAACTGAGGGGACACACTCCATGTACACGTCACTTGCAGCTTGCCCATGTGGCCGGTTTCTCCATTGGACACCTTTAACATAGCCTTTAACAAAATGGCTGCGGAAACTTGGGCTGGCTGCGGAAAGTGACAAGTTTCCGCAGCTGTTTCAACAAAAATCTAAATCAAACAACAGTCATAAACATAGTTAGGAAACCATTTCATAAGCTCTTTTTAGACTAATATGCAATGATTTGACAGCTTGGTGGATGAAGTAAATGGAAAAAGAAGGCTGAAAGGGTATATAGGGAAGTGCAGGTTTGGGACTCAACAATTCCTGTAATCTCCCCATAGGTAGGATCTTCTGCTAGTTTTCCATTCACAGTTGGATAGGAGACTATTGCAGTGTAGGTCTTCCCATGCACTCCCATGTTTTCTTCGGTAGGACGTTCGCGTCCGATCCTAGGTCCAGAATCACTTTGTCCATCTCATATTCTCCAATCTGTGCAGTTAGTCTCATCTCCCTTCCCGTTCGTGTCGTGTGCTTTCCGAGCTTCCAGACTATGCGTGGTCCTAGTGCATCTATTTATGAGTTCCTGCAATCCCTTTACAGCTTTGTTGTCGCGCAACAACTTCATGCATGTTTCCAAGAACGTTGCGAAAATCGATGGGTCCATTTCCAACTCCGGTCTATCTTTACTTCCTGATATGGAAGCATCAATGAAACTCCTCTTGGCCTACATGAAGGTTTCCTTAGCGCGCTCCAAATCAAACTTTGGTTCCTTCGCTGGAGCCTTGCGAACCCAAGTACTTTCTTTAGGTTTCTTTCCTTTGTCATCCCCTATCATAATTCCACTTTGGAGCACAATATTCACATTAGGGTCTTCCTCACGCAGCTCAGACCTCATCATTTGCAGGTTCTAAGTTAGGGAAGGTTGGAGTGCTCCTTTGTCACGCAGCCTGGCTATCAGTGTGGAGCAATCCTCTGTCTCTTGATCAAACAATGTACAATACAAGCATGATGGTCGCGTTGGATTCGTACAATCATGGGTATAATGTCTTGGCCCTCCACAATTGTAACATATCAGTTGTCCGCGACCTCTTCCTAGTCCTCCTCCACCTTGGCCTCATCCGTGCCCCTAAAATCTGGTTCGTGCCATCCCCGCGTTCTGGTCAAGGGGCCGCGTTTCGTCCTGAACTCTATAGGTAGGAGTTTGATCCATTATTAGTTCATAAATTCTAAAGGTGTGCTCATCATGGCCTACTAATCTACAGAAATTACAGAACAACTGTTGTGAATTCTCCGTGTACTTGTGTAATAAGTAGCAGTTGTCTGTAGCATGCTTTCCTCCTATCTGAAAAATCATGCACCATAATGTAGGTGTCGTGCTTGGTCCATCTTATGCCTCTAGTCTCAATGGCATTGGTCCTCCTCCCACGAGGTAATTCGCGAACAGCGGGCAGCAGTTCTTGTCATGTCCCTAACCCTTGCACTTTATGCACCATACCTCATTGCACACTTCTAGGTGAGCTATCCTCTCTTTTTTCAAACTCTGTATCTCAAGGCACAAGTTTTTCAACTGTGCATGAATCTGTTGAACTCCCAGGTTGGGATCCTGTATCAAAGTCTCGTGCAATCTCATCGCGACCTCCAAGGCCTTAGCCTGAGTTGTTAGCCTCTGTTGTGATAGTGCATTCCTTAGATGCGGCGTTAACGATGCTACAAACCATTCGCGGTGTTGTCCATCTATCAATGTCATGTTAGCTTCATGAATTGTGCACTTCAACCTCTGCTCCAACTCCTAAGGGGTCTCGCCAAGTAGAATTGTGATTTCCTTAAACCCAATGATCGACTGCGCCTCTGACTTCGGTCTACTAAATTCTTTGTTTAGTAGAGCTTGGATATCTGTGATCCCCGCATTCAAATTTTAATTGGAATGCTTAATGTACTAGGTCAGTGCATGATCCTGCAGAGCGTTGACCAACTTTGCCTTCTTTATATTGTCATCTGTGATTCCCTACACTTCCCATACCACTTTTATCACGAACCAAAATTGGTCCAGATTTCCATTCCCTACTCCCTTGAACACTAGAAACTTTATCGTGCTCGCCATATTGATTCGTGGTGGTGGCGGAGGTGGTATGGGTGAAGATGGGGGTGAAGACGATGAAACTGATGGCGATTTGGGTGGGGGTGGTATGTGCAGAATCCTTTGCCTTATCAAGTTTATCGCACTTCTCGGTGAGACCCTGGCGAGCTCTTCTACGTCCCCTCGCGGAGGTGAAATTAAGAGGTTAGTTTCTAGTTCTATATTGCCTTCGTTTTTGTATATATTCCCACTTCGCGTAGCCCAAACATCAATTTATTCGCATAACCCATTTTTCACACAGTAGCATTTTAAGCCAAGTGTTCAAATATTTAATGTACTTACCTTGTGGCCCTTTGAGGAAGTGTCATTCTGCCTCACTATAGCTCATTGAAGTATCTAACGTGAACTCAGTGATGAATCTTCCTATCATTCGATCGAGCCAATGATCAACAACGCATGCGATCTTATCCTTCGATGCTTCCAATCTGCGTACTAATTCTGGAGTCCACACAATAGGTCTAGCGAGCTTACACCTTCCTTGGCTATCTGCTAGCTTCGTGATCCACTCGTATAACTCAGTAGGGAAAGATGCGAAGAAAATTTCTTGGATCTATGTGTATAAGTAGTAGTCTAACCACTCTTCCTTTGATAGTTGTGGGATCATGTTCTCCTGTGCCACAAACTCGTGAATATTCCTATCTAACCAATCTTCAATTCCTTTCTTTGTCATATTCTAGTGATACGACATCAGACATCTCTATGCAGATCCTGGTCTCAGCAACAGAACCATTTGTTAGCTTGTTGGGTCCTGACCCAGGTTCGGAGTTAATTAGCTAAACAAATCCCTGTACTACTAGCCCTTTCGGCAACAGTCCACAGAGCGCGAAATGAGGTCTCACCCAAAGTAGTATGGGAGGGTGCTAGAACTAGGTTTCCACACCCTTGAGATGTCTGAGGGTTTGGTTCGGTCCAACTGCTTGTCCCTACGAGTAGGTTACTTCACGCCCTTCCCTGCCCTTCACGCCTTGATATACTTGCCTTCACGCAGCCCTAGCCAGGGGTTGTGGGGCTTCCACGCTGTTGGAGCAGTGCTCTGCGCTATTTCCCTAAGTCACACCTGAGATCTTACCTATCTTCTCATACCAGTTAGTTATCTTTGCGTAAATAGAAGCCTTGTGTCATATTTATTTATACATCACACTCATATAAGTTTGAGCAAAAAATAAATAGTACAATTACAATTTATACCCAATAATGCATTAAACAGGAAAATATGCACAAAAATATGGTAAACTTATCTTTATTAATTCTTTCAATGGTTACAGACTCGACTTGCCCTGCACACTCAGCTGCAGGGGTCTGCGCACTCAACTGCGGACTACTAGGCCTCTACGTGCTCAGCTGCAGAGCCTTCTCCTACCCTACAACCCAAAGGCACACTTCGAATCAATCTCTTAGACTTTTCATGCTTCTATTCTTCTCACTATCCTCTTTTCTACGCTTAGAGCCTTGGTAGGTCTATCAAGCTGACATTACATTACAAAAACAAGGGTAGACAATCCTATGACTCTATTATGACTTTGTGCTTCACGCCCATAATTCCTGGAGCTTTTAAAAAGGACTTGGTAAAAACTTGGGCTTTAAGCCCCAAAACATGCCTTGGGGGGAATCCATGCCCAACACAATAATACTGCATATGGAACACACGCAGAGCACTATATATGCAACATGAACACAACACCATATTTACACAATACTGCATATGCAACATGTACACAACACCATAAGTACATCATGTACAAAAAATACACAACAATAGTACTACTCATCCAGAGACCACATTGTCTATACTAAGAAACCTTTCCTCTAATGTCTTTGCACTACTCATGCTTGTTCTAAGATATTGTAGATCATGCTAATTTCATACCACTGACGTATCCTTCAGCATAATATGTCAATAACATAAACATAGGCATAGTATAAACACATAATATCAATTCATATCCACATGATACTAATCTCACAATTCTGTTAGGGCTACTCCTCCCACTCAATTCCTCATAAGACCAAGAACTTGTTCATGACATTCATGCCATTCACCTAGCATTGCCTTCGTAGGAGGATTTCCTTCAAGCAATGACTATGGTTTATTTATCATATTTTCTTCTAGAATTGGAGACTATGGGTTTTAGCTACTAAAGGAGTCTTTGGCCCAAGCCTTGCAAGGGAATTTACCTAAAGAACTATTATGAGTAAGACACAAATATGCATGGTACCCTATAACGTATTGTACATATAAGGTACATGTTTTCAAGTTTTGTATTCTATAACACAAGATTTTATCAGAACTTTATATATTGGTTGTATTAACTTCTAGCCTGGATTTGCTAATTCTATCTACATGACTTCAAAGGCATATTTTTTGGTTATTTTTATGTTGATCCACTGTAATAGGTATTGGATTTCGAAACTAGCAAATATGTTAGGTTCATCACTTTACATTGTGCATTATAAGTTTCCTATTCCATTTTGGCCATAGGATTGATCCCACTGAATTGTGATGCAAGACCTTCTCACTTTTAAGAAATTTCATAATTTGTGTGGTAGCATGTACCTTATCATGGGTGCTCTAGGTAGTACCTTCATATCACTTGGAACTCATGCTGAAGTTTTCTCCATATGCTCACGAGTCCTCTTTAGCCCTATCATGACTTTGCATTGAAGCAATATACTCCTTGTTGGAAAATCAATGCAAATAGATTAGGGTTTGATTCTCTTTTATTGATAATTATTTGTGAGTTTTGTTGGCTTCTTTTACTTCTTTATTATCTTATCTGTCATCAAGAAATTGCCATATTATGTGTATGAAGATCACAAAACAAGAGACACAAGATGTAGGCACTATAGAAGGGAAAAACCCCCCTTGGGGGGAAAACCAATAAAATTTTTTTCCTTTCAATAGTATTCTTTCAGACTTTTTACCCTAGACAAAGACCAAACTTTCCATCCACACCAAGTCAACCTCCTAGACCTTTGACCTCTTTTCCAGCAACTTCGACTATGTAGCAACTTCCGGCATCAAGTAGCTTTCGGCATCAGTGAAACTTGGAAGAATTTGATCTTCCTAATTAGGGCATGAAACACAGAGAGATAGGCACCAAAAGTTCAATTTTATTCTTCTTCTTAGACTCCATCCAACTCACACTTCCTTCAACTTCCTTAGACCCACTTCGACCCACTTCACACTTCTACATATTATCTTGAGATATCGAATTAGCTTGAGATGAGATGCTCCAAATGACTTAGACTTTCTCCAAGTGAGGTCAAATTAGTGTCCTTAGGCCAACTTGATCTCTTCTAGGCTGACTTTGTGTTGAGGATACATCAATTATATTTGATTCAATAGTAAACATTTTTACATGATTCAAAAGCCCAAGAAGGGTCCCTTTGAACATACAATGACTATAAAATCAATATTAATCCTAGGAGCCTACAATAGGGAATTTGACTAATATAATGATAACCCATGTTATGCAACCAAATTACAAATAGATAGATCAACATCTTATTTCATATTTTGAAGATTCGCCATTAAAGAGATACAATCACTGTAATATCTAGCTCCTAAAAAGCAAGAAAAAGGTACGTATTTTTTAAAATTTGCATAATTTTTTTTTGAAAATTAGTTTGAAGTGATTCAAAGGGCATAGTGAAGCATAGATATCATTGTTTGATTTCAAAATTCCTTAAAATGAAAAAAAAAAAAATGGACACACGTAGTAAGCAATCAGAAATCTCTTCTATGACACATCAATAAGAGGAAGAAATGCAACATCATAGATCAAAATTGTGAGATCAAGTGCAACAAATTTCGTTGTCACAAAGAGTAACCAAAAATGAAATGGAAGCTAAGAGGGATGGTATATAATAAAAAATTAATGGAAACATGGAAGGTTTGAAGAATGGTTTAAAAGCAAACATGGAAGGTTTGGCAAAGTTGCTAGAAGAAATTCTTCCTAATGGCGAAAAGGTATTAGATGAAACTCATGATGAGAACAAAAGAAATGTTAATCATGATTTCAGAGACTCTAAATTTGTATTGAAGACCCACCATATTCCAAATATCAATATGAGGAAGTTTGATGGAAAGGATTCGGTAACATGGATACTACAGATGGAACAATATTTTGATCTCCATAATGTGCAACACACACAAAATGTACGCATTGCAACTTTATATTTAGAACCCAGTCAGTTTGTATGGTATTGACGAATTTGTTCTCATAAACCACTTGTCACTTGGTCATTTTTTATGGAGGAAATGATAGCACATTATGAGGATATAAATGGAAACGCCTTGTTTCGCCAATTAATAAATATCAAACAAAAAGGTTCAATGGCAAAGCAAATTGAGGAATTCCAAAAGTTGAATATAAGGGTAAATTATATTCCATAGGAGCATAGGATTGATGTCTTCATAGGGACTTTAGTGGATAACATCCAACATGAGTTTAGCCTTTCGGAACCTGATTCATTGGAGAAAGCATTTAGGTTGGAAAGAAAAATTGAAAGCAAAATTATGGAAACAAGGAAGCCTACCACTCACAACTATAAATATGGAAGTGTTATTGCTCCTAGCCTTCCACAACCTACAAGGTTGACACCACAACAATTGGAAGAAAAAAAAAAAGAAAAAGGGCTTTGTTATAGTTTTGATAGCAAATACACTAAAGGTCATAAGTGTGCTTAGAAGAAATTATTTTACATAGATTGTGAAGAGGAAGAAAAGGAAAAAGAAACTTCAAGAAGAGAGGATATACACCAAGAACCAACCCTAGAGAAATAAGAATTGAGTCCAACCATATCTTGTAATGCAATGGTAGGAATTACCACTCCTCAAACTCTTAAGGTAGAAGGACATATCAAGAAGAAATAGGTAATAGTGTTGATTGATTCGGGTAGTACCCATAATTTTGTTCATTGTAATATAGCCAAGGAATTGAATTTCTTCCTATACCCAACACCATAGTGTCAAGTGAGGTTGCAAATTGAGGAACTATATATTGCTTTGAAACCAAATGTTATACAACTAGCTCATAGATAGATAGATCAAGACTTAAAACTCATCCTCTTCGAGGGGGAAACCTCCTTTGCATTACATAAATGAAAAATTATTGGATGATTCAAATGAAAGAAACCTCCTTTATATATGTAGGAGTCTAAGGGGTCATAATATAATCAAAGCCTACATAACAATAATAATGTAAGGGCACAAAAATAACCATAGTGGGCTTCTATGGGGCCCAATAATGACAATATGGGGACTACATGGGCACAACAATAACCATAAGGGGCTACACTAGTATTATAGGGACCTAACAACCCAAGCATGAAACCCGTGCTTTAATAAATCATTGTTACAATAATAAAAATTATTTTCTTTATTCTTTTGACAAGTACATTTCATGATGACTCAAATACATTAATGAAGACCGATCCTAGTTACATTTTCCAACACTCCCTCTTAACTAGGGAGGTATTCATAATATAAAAATACAATGGAAGATATCAAACTATATGAACAATCAAGGACATTAGGCACCGCAAATCCATGGACTAGATTCATGACCAAGGAAATCTATCCATTGGTCTCTCAACAATTTAGGCACTGTAATGCCACAGACTAGATTCTTGACTAGGGAAGTCTATCCAATTGGGAATGAGGTGGACTTGATATTTCAACCTTTCTAGGTACCATAAGGATTACTTGCTAACCACCATCCCAGGGACCTCAGTGTGTATCCATGGTCGAAGCTCTATAGACCACGCCACCTTCCCTACTTTGGGACCTAGACATCAACACAAAGTGCCACCTAGATGTCCTCCCAGGAAATGCTTCACTCGCAAAGCCTCAAAAAATATCTTTCATTTCCTTACCATCATACAACTGTAAATGTCTACCAAACCAAGCAGGTTCCTCAGATATTCGAACTACTTATTAGGAAGAGCCTTTGTTAGTATGTCTGCTACCTATTCATATGTCAAGACATACTCCAACTTCATGATCCCATCCTATACCAGGCTGCTAATAAAGTGGAACTTATTGTTGATATGTTTCATTCTAGCATGAAACATGAGATCTCCAGACATATTGATACAACTTTGATTGTCACAATTAATCATAGTAGGACCTAGAGACTTCTCGAACAAATATATCATAAGATTCCTTAACCAAACAATCTCCTTTCCTACTTCACATGCAGCCACCTATTTTTCCTCGACACTACTTAAAGCAACGAGATCTTGCTTCCTACTCATCCATTAGATCATAGCCGCTCCCAAACTAAAACATCCTCCGGTAGTGGTTCTTCAATCAGTATCACTTCCACCCCATTCAGAGACTGTGAAGCCAATTAGCTGACTTCCTTACTATTATACTTTAGGTAGTGATATATAGTGCCACGAAGATACCTTAATATATGTTTGGTAGCTATCCAGTGATCATGACGGGGCTCCAACTGTAACTAACTAAGAATGTTTACTGTAAAACATATATCTGGCCTAGTATTTACCAAATACATTAGGGAACCCACTAACTGTCGATAGGAGGTAGGATCCATGAGGCTAGAGTTAGAGTCCCTCAATTTCTTGAGATTGGTGATCATAGGAGTAGTCATCGACTTGGAATCCTTCATCCTGAATTTATAAAACAAACTGATGATATACTTTCCTTGCCCCAAATATATCTCCCTAGGTCTCTACCATACTTCTAGACCTAGGTAATAGTGCACCAGTCCTAGATCCTTAATTTGAAATTCAACTACCAACATATTCTTACATTCTTGAATTCTTCGCTCCACACCTATGATGAATAGATCATCCACATATGGTAGAATAACGATGGGCTCATTATTCACAACCTTGATTTAGAGATTTGGATCAACAAAACTCTTCATGAACCCAATTATAAGTAGACATGCATCCATTCTTACATACCATGCCATAGGTTCTTGCTTCAAACCATATAGGGCCTTCTTCAGTTTGCAAACATGAGAGTCCTTGCTATTGACATCAAATCCTTCAGGTTGTTCGATGTACACTTCTTTATCAATGGCCCCATTCAGAAATGCAGTCTTCACATCCATTTGATGGATATTCCAACCCATTGTAGCAGCCAATGAAACCAACGATCTAATAGTAGTGTACCTTGTTGTGGGTGCAAAGGTTTCTTCATAATCACTGCCTTCCTTTTGTGAGAAACCCCTAACAACGAAATCTCTTTGCACTTGTCTATACTTCCATCAACAACATATTTGATCTTATATATCCATTTGGAGGTGAGAACTGATTTGTCACTAAGTCTAGGAACGATTTCCCAAATCCCGTTCTTCATGATGGATTGATATTTTGCCTGCATCGCTTTCTTCCAAACCTCTTGATGAGAAGCTTCCTTGAACGTAGATGGTTCAACTTCAATTAACTTTGTTATATACGAAACATAACCAAAATATCTCTTCGGTATCTTACTTTTCCAAAAGGTTCCTTTCGTAGCTTCATGTACTTCAACATATTCTAATGTAGCTTTTAACCAATTTGGCCTTTTCCTTGTGGTTGGGATGACCAACGATGGAATAAGTTCACTTGGTCCTCCTTGTTCTTCTTGATTTGTAGTAGGGATTTCATGATGAACTTATTCTTCTTCAAATATGGGAAATTCTTCATCATCAGAATCAATAGGAATATCCTTTGATTTCTTTTATGCTTTATTTTCATCAAATATGACATCCTTGATTACTTCTATATGTCTTCTTTCCTTAATGTAGATTGTCCCAGGGCACGCTCCTATTATGTGACTGATTCCATCTGGAAATACTAATGACCAAAAAAAAATCCATCCCTCAGCCTTCCCTTCTCTGCTACACAATCCCTCGGGAAATTTGATCACCCCTATTCGTGCAGTCCCTCACCTTCCAAGTTCCCTGACATTCCCTTTCACAGGCAATCCATCCCTTGGCAAGATTGCCTCGCATCAGAAGGTCCAAAAACCAAGGCATATCCATACCTCAAACCATCATACCAGTCATAACATGATCATGGAAATCAATGGACATTATTGAGTACTAGTGTCCTGCAATGGCCCTGCTTTTGAAGTGATTTACCAACATACTATTGCCTGTTCCAATTCCTTTCTGTTGTTGTTTCTGAGTCTCGCAGCCATTTTTGACTGCCCAAACCGAGCATTTTCCATGCTTTCTTGTACCAATCACATAATAATCATTAGATTCAAAATGAACTGAAGTAAATTCAAATCATACCTCATTGGTGGTCGTCAATAAGGTACACCTGCAATTCTGTTTACTTCCTATCACAAGAAGTCAAATTAGCTCTTTGATCAAATCATCTTATATAAACATATCACATCCGATGAGCTCAAAACACAACCATCATAAATCAAAGTCATAAATCACATGCAATTATCATAAATCAGAAGCATAATTCACATGTAACCATCATAAATCATAATCATGGATCACATGCATAATAAAGATGAAATAAAATATTGATATTTATCCTTCAATCAGTCCTTTGCTTCTACCTTTGTTCTTTCAATTTTTCGTACACACACAAGATCAATTTCCACATCTGGCATGCACCCAGCACCTTAGCTTCTTGTTAATCACATACACGTACACATAGTGTACACCACACACATACAACCGAGACACAGCGTACAACACTGCACAATACATACACCTACACTCGATGTACAACACAATAGTACATACACCCAGACCTAGTGTACTACACAACACATACACTTACACCCTACATACAACACAACACATACACCTACACCCAGTGTAGAACACAACAAAATACATACACATACACCCAGTCAAAACAACACATACATAGGCATACACAAATTACAACACAATGAATACACATGTCTTGATGCAACGACTACAAAATACCATAACACATATACACAACATAATGTGTATGAAATATACACAATACCACATGTACACAATGCAACATGTACTACATGCACACAATACCACATGTACAATAGTACCACCTGTACAAGATGTACACAATACCACTTGTACACAACATCACATGCACAATGTGTACACAACACCACATGTATTAAGCACCACATGAAAAACGTGTACACAGCACCACCTGTACGACGTGTACACACATCACATGTACACAACACCACCTGCACAACTGGTATACAACAGCACATGTACACAACACCACTTGCACAACATGTACACAACACCACGTGCACACAACACCACATGTACAACATGTATACACCACCACACACACACAACACCACATGTACAACATGTACATAGCACCAGACGTACACAACACCACATGTACAACATGTACACAACACCATATGCAGAACGTGTATACCACACCTCATGTACACAACATGGTATATACAACATGTACACAAAACTATCTATACACAACATTGCTATATGACATGTACACAACACCACATATGCAACAGGCACACAACACCATATGTGCACAATACTACATATGCAACACACACATAGCACTATATATGAAACATGCACACAACACCATATGTACATAGTATTGCATATACAACATGTACACAACACTATAAATACATCATGCACAATAGATACACAACAATTGTACAACTCATCCACAGACCACACTGTCTCTACTAGGAAACATTTCCTCTAATGTCTTTCCACTATTCATGCTTGTTCCAGGATAGTGTAGATCACGCTACTTTCATTCCACTGACGTATCCTTCAGCATAATCTGTTAATAGCATAAACATAGGCATAATATAAACACATAATATCAATTCATATCCACATGATATTGACCTCATAGTTCTGTTAGGGCTAATCTTCCCACTTGATTCCTCATAAGACCAAGAGCCTCTTCATGCCATTCACCTTGCATTTCCTTCATAGGAGGATTTCCTTCAAGCAATGACTATGGTTTATTTATCATATTTTCTTCTAGAATTGGAAACTATGGGTTATAGCTACCAAAAGAGTCTTTGGCCCAAGCCTTGCAAGGGGATTTCCCTAAAGAATTGTTATGAGTAAGCCACAAAGCTGCATGGTACCCTATACCATATTGTACATATAAGGTACATATTTTCAAGTTTTGTATTCTATAACACAAGATTTTATCAGAAGTTTATATATTGGTTGTATTAAATTCTAGCCTAGAGTTGAATTCTATCTACATGACTTTGAAGGCATATTTTTTGGGTATTTTCATGTTGATCCACTCTAATAGTTATTGGATCTTGAAATTGGAAGATATGTTAGGTTCATCACTTTACATTGTGCATTATTACTTTCCTATTCCATTTTGGCCATAGGATTGATCCCATTGAATTGTGATGTAAGGCCTTATCACTTTTTAGAAGTGTCACAATTTGTGTGGTAGTGTGTACCTTATCATGGGTGTTCTAGGTAGTACCTTGATGTCACTTGGAACTAATGCTGAATTTTTCTCCGTAGGCTTAGGAGTCCTCTTTAGCCCTATCATGACTTTGCATTGAAGCCACATACTCCTTGTTGGAAAATCAATGCAAATATATTAGGGTTTGATTCTCTTTTCTTGATAATTATTTGTGAGTTGAGTTGGCTTCTTTTACTTCTCTATTGTCATATATTTCATCAAGAAATTACCATATTATGTGTTTATTAAGATCACAAAACAAGAGATACGAGATGTAGGCACTATGCAAGGGAAAACCCCCCCTTGAGAGGAAAACGAATAAAAAATTATTCCTTTCAATAATATTCTTTGAGACTCTTTACCCTAGACAAAGACCAAACCTTCCATCCACACCAAGTCAACCTCTTAGATCTTTGACCTCTTTTCCAACAACTTTGAATATGCAACAACTTTTGATATCAAGTAGCTTCTGACATCCATGAAACTTGGAAGAAATTGATCTTCCTAATTAGGGCATGAAATAGAAAGAGAGGCACCAAAAGTTCAATTTTCTTCTTCTCCTTAGACTCCACCCAACTCACACTTCCTTCAACTTCCTTAGACCCACCTTGACCTACTTCGCACTTCTACATATTATCTTGAGATATCGAATTAGCTTGAGATTAGATGCTCCAAATGACTTCGACTTGCTCCAAGTGAGGTCGAATTAGTGTCTTTATGCCAACTTAATCTCTTCTAGGTTGACTTGGTGTCGAGGATACATAGATTATATTTTACTCAATAGTAAACATTTTTACATGATTGAAAAGCCCAATAAGGGTCTCTTTGAATATACGATGGCTCTATAAACTCAATATTAATCCTAGGAGTCCAAAATGGGGACTTTGACTAATATAATGATGACCCATGTTATGCAACCACTCACAAATAGGTAGATCAACATCTTATTTCAGGTCTTGAAGATTCACCATTAAAGAGATACAACAACTGCAATATATAGCTCCTAAAAAGCAAGAAAAAGGTGAGGAACGAACCAAATGTTACAGCCAAGTGCTCCATGTGTCAACAATAAGAGAGAATGACCGAATCCTGGGAAGAACTTCCATTTGATGAAGCTTTAGATGAGTGAAAAAAAAGTTTATCAGAGTTTGAGCTTAATGAAGAATTTTTCAGAGCGGTATTGTCAAAAATACCAGGCGGTCGGAATAAACTTTTCCTTTAGTTGGTTGTTGAAAAATATGAGAATGAAATTGAACTCTTGGGAGCTCAGATACAGTCTTATAATTTCCGCGACCCTCAAGAGTTTTACCAGAATCTTCCTCCCCCAGTTCGCAAGGAAATAGTGTTATCTCCTGAATTACAGTTTGAGTATGATCTGGGTGCCAAGGGAAAGACAAAAGGATCAGCTGCTAGGCTCATTACCAAAGATGCAGCTACTTTGTCTGACCCAAAGAACCTAGAATCATGCCGAAGTATCCATTCCCCTATTCAGGAGGAAGCACTGTTGCCTGAGGACCTGCAGATTATGTATGATTCAACTTTCAAGGCAAAGATAGAAGGATTGGTTGCTAGGATCATTACCAAGGACGCAGCCGCTCCATCTGACCAAGAAGATCCTGAATCATGCCGAACTCTCCCGTCTTCAACTCAGGAGGAGATACCGCTACCTGCTGACTCACAAACTCTGCATGAATCTATTGACAAGACAGAAACAGAACGGTCGACTGCCAGACTTACCACCGAGGACGCAGCCGCTCCGTCTGACCAAGAAGAAGCAGAGGAAGTTCTCTCACAGGGTAAGTTCATCGATCCCATTGCAGACTACATGGAACTTTGGCTTAACCCAATTTTGTTAACGGGTTTTCTCAGTGAAGACCACATACTTCAACAACAACCAATGGAGGCCACAATTTTGATTACGAGGGCATATGCCCGAGTAATGCCGGTACGTTCAGAGACCATCAGTCAGCAAGGTCATCTTGTTTCTCAGTTGCTTAAATGGTTGCACTGGTGGTTCGATTTCACCTAACGGCAAAGTAAGTGCTGGTTAGGGTAGGTAGGTAGGAGGAATAAAGCAGTCGGAGAAAACAAATTTTGCAGAGGTCAGCAAGAAGCGAAAAACCAAGGTGTTCTAACCTGCTGTTCTTAACTTCTCACAAGGAGAAACCATCCCCGAGTGGAGCCACTGTTAGCTTCCTGCTGCAGCAGGTTATTCATTTTTCATGATTGGCATTTTACAGGCCAAATATGTCGTACTTTGCTTGCTGCAATGCTCCATATTTGCTTAGCAGTCTCCAGGTGAAGAAGGCTACTTCAAGTTCATCCAATTGCCTTCAAATTTTGTAAAGTTATCCCGGTCTCACTATTTTTTTTAGTTAAAGGGAGGTCCAAACAGTTTAATCTTGGTCTCCCTAGGTTTAAATTTCCTGTTTTAGAATATAGAGATTGTAAATCTGTCCAAACAGTTTAATCTTGGCAGATTCTTAGATAGGTAGAGAAGCAGAGGAACCCAATAGCTTAATCTGGGCTCTGGAAGAAATAAGGGCAGTATGTAGATAGGAAAGAATCAGAAGAAAAATGAATGACGGGTTTGCAAGTCTAAGTGCACCCCCAAAGAAGAAAAAATGCTAGGTAAGTAGGCTGGGTAGGTAGGTCTGAGGTTGTTCAAGTTGCTGACCAGTTCTAGGTTTTCAGGTGTCATATCATTCAGGGCACAATCAGCAAGGATTCATACGCAAAAAGGCTCAAAAGAGGTATAACTGACTCCCCTTCTCTGTTTTCCCCAATCATTAACTAACTTCCCCAAAAAGAGGTCAAGATCTGCTTGACACCTCTTAAGTTCCCTCATCTTCATAACACTGGCTTGGGTAAAGATCCGCTTTACTCAAAGTTGTTCCATATTTTCTCCTAAAGTATGGTCCTACCCCCTTTGTAACAGCCTAAGCTCTCTTGAACTTAGCGCTTTCTTACCATCTCCATATTAACCACTAACATTATTATTTAGCTCCCTATTCTCCCCATCCCCTTATTTATATTAAAGTAAAATTCCCCTACGTAATATCCCTTCCCCTGGTTGAAAGATAACCATAACTGCTCCCTGGAATTGCTCAGTTGATCTGAAACTCAACAAGAACCCTTCACCTTCAAAACCACTTCCCAAATACAATGGACTCCTTCCAAAGTATAAAATCCCTCTGAGGTAATCAGACCCCTTCCAAAACCTCAAATTCCCTTCACATTCACTTACTTGCTCTTTCCTCACAAAACTTACACCCTATTGAACCTTAAAGCCTTTTCGCATCGCAACATCGCACCTTCATCTCCATGCGGGTCATCACCCATCCATCCTCCGCCGACGCGATGTTGCGATATCGCCGATCTCCCTCCCTTCCCCGCCAACGCGATATTGCGATATTGCCAATCGGCGATCGCAAGTGTCGAGTGTCAAACTTAAGCACCCTCCATTCCCCGCCGACGCGATATTGCGATATCGCATCGGAGCTTCTCCATCGCATTACCTCTAATACCAGTGTCTCAGCACGTCGCTTTGTACCAGGGACCCACCACAGCTGACGTCATCCGCCGTACAACCGATGCCATGCTGACGTCAGCAGCCAGAAAGCCGAAACTTCGCGCAGGAAGAAAAATCGCACTTCGGCGCTCCAGATCAAGAAACGGAGGCATTTTTCGATGCGCGATTAGCGCGAAGCGCTTATCGCACATCACTACGGGAAATAGGCCATTTCAAGGAATCTTCGGGGAATCTTCTGATTCCTGAGCCCATTGCGCGCCGAAAAGCGCCCGAAAATCGCCCGATCGTGCCTAAAAGGATCCAGTTTGAAGACAGCAGCAGATCAATCACAGAGTTAAAGTGTATTAGATCAAATCATCAGGCATCAAGCGTGTCAAAGAGTATCAGTTGACGGCGGAAGCCATCAATGTAGCGGCAAAGAGTATCAGCGCATATCTTGAGCAGCGGCCCGAAGCATGGGAAAATCTAATATCTTCCAGCAGATTCATAGAATGAGGGCGAAACTACTTGAAGCCCTCAAATCGTAATTATTGCACATTCAATTCACACCAGAGCCGAACTACAGTTCCCAAAGCACAATCATTCCAGCAGCACCGCATCTAGCCCCCAAGGGCCACTTCGTCACCTGTTCCGATTCAGCTGCCCCCAGCGCAGCCAAAAAGATTTACTTGCATTTAATTCCAGTAACACTTAGATTTTTGAAGAGTTTTCTAAGCAGACCTGTCAAGGTCACTTGTAATGATGTCTTTCCGATATTTTTCTTATAAAAACCACCCTGAGCAATGTTGTGAGGGGTTGGTTGGTTGGTAGTAGTTGTTGGTCAATCTTCTTTCCAGCATTTTCTCCGAGTAGAGACTCGCATTGTAACAGTCATAATTTCCATAATCAAAGATTGCTGAAAGCATGGATTGCGAAACTACTTGATGTTTTTTCTTGGCCAAGGAATGATCATGGAATTCCTGTGCTTCTACATGATCCAATAAGTGTTCCTCTCCTCTGTTTATTTTTATGTTTTTTACCACCTTTTCGCCTTTCTAAATTGCAGGAAAAAAGAATAGCTTAAGATTTGTTTCATTACACCTTAAGTTCAATTTCTGCGTTTTTCGATGTTTTCTTCAGAAACAGTTATGAGCCTGTATTCTTAAATGATCTGGATTACGCTGTCTCTTTCACATATGAGTGCATGTCTTAGGAATTCTTAAATGCTCCTGGATCCCATTCATCCATTTCTCCTCTTTATCGGCATGATGAAATGATTCTCCTTTGCCTTTCATCCCTGATGCTCACTCCATACTTTCAGCAGACAGAAAATTGTATCCTGTGTGGCTATCCCGCTCCGTATCCCCTTGTGACCAAGAAAACGCTCGCAAGCCTCAATCTGTGACTCCATGCCCAATGGTTCGAAACTTATCACTCCTTACCGTGCCTCTTTGTTCGAGAATCCTACTTCTTTCCAATCACAATCAACACTCCCTTGAAGCAGAAAGCTAGCCTAAAATCATCAACTAAGGTTGAAACAAAAGGAGAGAGCCCTCTCTGATTGCAGGTGGGCTAGAACCTACAATCAGAAGATTGGTTTGTGGTTACCTCGGCCGTATCCCTATTAGGAGCCTAGGGACAACCTGAGTGATAACACCATCAACAAAAGAAATTTTTTCAAATTTATCTTCTAAATAAGAAACAAAAAGCAAATTCTTTTACAAACCTAGAACATACAAAATGTTTTTGAGGTGCAGCTTCGATCCATTTTCTAGCTTCAATGATGTTTATACCGAGCCTCTAAAAACATATATTTTTTTCACCCAATTCCACTGCATGAGAATATGGCTCCTTTGATATTATATAGAGTTGTTTACTTTCTCATGTCATGTGTCTTGATGCTCCACTATTAACGATCCATGCATTGTTATCATTAAGAGAACCTATAAGGGCAACCAAGAGTCCTTGAATTTTGACCTTGTTGAATAAGTAGTAGATGATCTTCTTGATCCAGCTTCCAGTAGTGTTGATGCCCATTCTTATGTAGTTCATCAAAGAGGGAGAATCTATGCCAACAAAGTGATCTTCGAATTTCCTGACCTTAGCTTTCATACCATGTTGAAAAATCAATGCAAATAGATTAGGGTTTGATTCTCCTTTTTTGATAATTACTTGTGAGTTATGTTGGATTCTTTTACTTCTTTATTATCTTATCTTTCATCAAGCAATTACCATATTATATGTGTATGAAGATCACAAAACAAGAGACATAAGTTGTAGGCAAAATGTCAGGGAAAATCCCCCCTTGAGGGTAAAACCCAATGAAAAATTCTTCCTTTCAATAGTATTCTTTGAGACTCTTTACCCTAAAGAAAGACCAAACCTTCCCTCCACACCAAGTAAGCCTCCCATATATTTGACCTCTTTTCCAACAACTTCGACTATGCAACAAATTCTGACATAAGGAAGCTTTCAGCATAAGTGAAACTTGGAAGACTTTGATCTTCCTAATTAGGGCATGAAACAGAGAGAGAGAGGCACCAAAAGTTCTATTTTATTCTTCTCCTTAGACTTCAGCCAACTCACACTTCCTTCAACTTCCTTAGACCCACTTCGACCTAGTTCTCACTTCTCTAGCTTCTCTTGAGATATCAATATAGCTTGAGCCAAATGACTTTGAATTGCTTCTATTTATAGGCTCCAAGTGAGGTAGAATTAGTGTCCTTAAGCTGACTTGATATCTTCTAGGCTGACTTGGTGTGGAGGATACATAAATTATATTTGAATCAATAGTAAACCTTTTTACATGATTCAAAATCCCAAGAAAGGTCTCTTTGAATATACAATGACTCTATAAACTCAATATTAATCCTAGGAGTCCACAATGGGTACTTTGACTAATATAATGATGAACCAAGCATGAAGCCCATGCTTTAATAAGTCATTGTTACAATAATAAAAATTCTTTTCTTTATTCTTTTGATAAGTACATTTCATGATGACTCAAATACATTAATGAAGACCGAACCTAGTTACATTTTCCAACACTCCTTATTCACTCTCATTATAACTTATACCTCATAGGCTCCTACATGTTAATTCGTATTATTGTGTTGCATTCGAAATTCTTGTGCTTTTGGCCTTATGTCGACTCTAGATTTCTCTCTTATAAGTTATTTTCCTATGCCTTTTCTGAAATTTCAAGCTTTGCATCTATTTACTTTGTGACTTGACACCCTTATCTCTTGAAGGGATATTCCTTGAGTGTTAATATCCTACAATATTTCCCTTGCCTTAAGAATAGGAATGTTCCAAGCATTGTAACTATTTTGATTGCCCAAAACACTCATTCCGTCTGATATCCTATAAAAATTCTTTTATTCTTTTTCAATATTTTATAATATGGAAAATACAAAAATAAAAATAAAAAAAGAGAGGGAATGGGAAAGAGTTTCTTTCATTAAATGACAACAGAGTCAATTTTGTCACCCTTGAACAAAGAACTATGTTATGAGTCTTATCCTCATTGGGTGGGGACTTAGTTTGGCCTTAAGAATCCAAAGCTTGATTTAGAGTCATTACTCCTCTAATCTGTTACTCTTCTAATCATATGGAGATTTTGTAGATTCCTCCTATATCTTATACTTATACAATGTTCATTTTTCAATCTATGCTTCCTTAGTCAAAAAATGTGTCATGCTTATGTTCAAGGGAAGTTCCCTCTATGTTAGCCATTCTATGGTGTATCTTGAGCCATTGTATTAGCCATACTTGATTCTTCGAGTCACTTTCAGTATCTACTCAACATCTCAGTCATGTACTCATGTCAACTTTGAAGGTCCCCACTGTCTTCTTACTTGTGGGTCTACTCTTATTAACTTCGAAGAAATTCTCACAAAGTAGACCTAGAGTAGCACCCTAGCCTTGTTTTCATAATTGGTAGGTAACCTTGTTCCCAAAATTGATTCTCATCATCTACCTTTGACTGTGTGGTTTCCCTTGTCTTAAACGTTAGGTTTCCTTATCACACATTGGGATTCATGTTATACCTTGGCTTCCATGTGAATCTGTTGATAGATTCCATGCTTATGTTAACAACTGACATTATTGGTTGGTACTAAAAGGGTCTCTTCCGTGCACTATTCCATCTGGTGCAAACGAGGGACATCCAATGGTGTTTCATTCAATCTTTTCATTTAAGTTCATCCAAATCATTGGCCTTTTAGTTACACTTATGTCGACTGATGAGGGATTCCCTAATGCCCTCCATCCATTAGATCTTTTCCCAATGACTCCAACTCACTGGTCTAGGAATAAGATCTAGAGTCCTTCTTTATACCTTGGTGTTTGTAGTCATTAGTGGTAGATTCCCTCACTATTGATAGTGAGAATTGTTAATTTTTATGGTACTTCAATATATTATTAGCCCAATAACAATTTCACTTTAGATTCCAATAGAAATCACATTAAACTTCAAGTATTGAAAGTAAATGTAGATAAAACATCATCAAGAATATGCAAAGAAAGATAAGCCAAGAAAATGAACACAAATATTTAGGCTAATGGCATGGAAAACCCCCACAAGGGGGAAATCCCAACCAACACTTCTTAATAATCAATATCAAAAGTCTAGCAGAAAGAGAAAATCTAATTTGTATACAGATGACAAAGTCAAAGTAAAAAAATTGACTATCCAAAGAAAGATGACCAACCAGAAACAATGCTGAAAGCAAGGAGCCCAATCTAATCCAAATTTGTCTCTATCAAATCTGAAATTCTAAAGTTTTTCAACAACAATCAACTTGCCCTAACTAGTCCAGTCAACAATGATCCAACTGTGGTCAAACACTCTCCAAACAATTTGGTCAAACCAACTAGGAACTCAGCCTCTTTAGCAGGTCAAATTCAACAAAAACAAAGTTGAAAAACCAATTAAACTAAGTCAACATTTTGTAGTCAAAGTCAACAGTGTAGCTTTCGGTCCTCAGTTTGTGTGCCAATGAATGAGGCTTACCCAAACATAAAATTTCCAAGTCAAAATGCAATCAAATCACCTCAAAAAGTCCTCGGTAAACGTTGGTCAAAGTTTGTTGCAGAAAATTCAATGTAAGATAAACATAACAACCAAGGAACCCTTCGCATGTGTGGAAGATAGAGTTACTTCAGAAGGTGTATGAAATAATTAGAAGATGAGGGAGAATGTGTTGTGAATGAATATGCCAAAAGAGGAGGTATAAACTTATATTTATAGTAGTTTCCGTGGGATGAAAAGACATGTGTATTCATCATTGGGCCAACTTGAAGAGAGGAAGCTTGGGGCCAACTTGATTTTGACGCATTTTTAGGTGATAAAAAATTCAAATTTTTGAGGTGAAGGAAGATGTCATCAAGGACAATACAAATCTAAAAAGAGTCATCAAAGGAGGGACTTCTAGGATGGGTAATTATCCCTAGTTTCACTCTTTAACAAGAATACATCAATGTCCCCTACTCAATAGATTCTTTAAAGTGCTCGACTTAAACTCATTTATTCACACTTAGTAGATTATATTAGGTACCTTGATGCCTGTTATCATTATTTGTGGGTAATCTTGTGTTTATTAAAGATATAATTTAATGAATGGTAGTAAAATGATTTCTCACATGGTTGAATTCAACTCATTTAATCCCTTAGTGAAGAAATGTACCACCATTAGTTGATTTTGGACACCTCAGGTTGTATCATCATCCATGATCACTTAAAAACTTCTTTAGTTCCTACCACTGATATCCATATTTATACACTACCCTCAGTTTAACAACATTTTATGTGTTGATACCTAAATTCTTGGACAATACCACTCATTTGTTCATTGCTTTGGTACTTCAGTCGGCGTTCAATTTTACACTACATTTTGTTCCAAACATCCTCCTGTATGATACTGAGACATAGATTTCATGTGTATTGTTTGTGCCTATGATCTACTTTTTGATCCACTATGTATTGTTGTGATCATTATTCCATACTTTATTTATAACATCATGGATGTATAGTGTACATGATTGACATCCATGCCTCCCTTCCTCTGAGCAGGTTTATTTCTTTCTTATTCCTTTTGCATGTATTGATCCATCCTAAATTTGGTAATATCCTCTTGAGTCCCTCTGATGCATCCTCCCATGTATACATAATTTATATTGGCCATGAAACCCCCTTCTAACCTCATACATTAGGGGGCATATGTTATATCATATTTT
Organism: Pinus taeda; assembly: GCA_000404065.3. Lineage (NCBI taxonomy): Eukaryota > Viridiplantae > Streptophyta > Pinopsida > Pinales > Pinaceae > Pinus > Pinus taeda. The sequence continues at coordinate 120,058 of APFE030137902.1, forward strand.
TCCAGACCTATCGATAAATGCACTTGTTGGCTAGAGCAACATATCTTTTTCCCTATGTAGACATGAATTTAGCTTGAAAAGGGTTTTTTCAAATTCTATACGTAAGTTTCTCAAACGTAAAACACGTATATATGCGGGTACTCCCAAAGAAACCCACATATGCCTTATATATATATATATATATATATATATATATATAATATATATATATATATATAATATATATATATATTATATATATATAATATATATATTATATATATCTATATCTATATCTATATATATACATATATATGCAATTTTTCAAGGAAGGTTTATGGGTTAGACCATAAACCCAACTATTGTAGCCTACGACATCATCACCCAAACCAATTATTAGTGGTATTTATACATGTCGTTTGTGGTCATCATGGTCATGATTTTCTTTTCCATCCAAACTCTAGAAAAATTGTCCCCGATTAGGTATTATATTTCCCATGTTCTTAAGCACATCCCCTGCTTCAAGAAAACCTGGTTTCCATGTTATGATGTTGAGTTCCCTTATCTCATACTCATATAGCTTTTGTTGGAGGAGGATACATTTATTAGCTCGAGAAGGGATGATCCAAATAAAGATTCCTTTCAGTGCTTGTAGCAAGGATCAGATGATAGTGTAACTACCTCTTTGCTGCAAATTTCAATAAAGAAGCTAATGTTCCATTCCAATTTGATTGATATGTTATGGTTATGATTATTTTATTGGATGTTTGGTGGACTAATGTGTCATACATCTCTTTTTATTCTTTCAAGTCATCGCTCTTATCTATTTTCTATTGCTTGTGTTGCATGTTGTCACCTTTGGATGAAGAATAAGGGTTTAGACCTTTTAGGGTCTACATAAAGTGTAGGACCCACTTGTAAGTGACCATCTCCTACTTTGTGAATTATAAGTGAATTATATGCTTAATTGAGTTTTTTTTATTTTTCTTTTACTTCTACTCTATTGGGGCTACCAACCCTGTCCTCAGGGATACTTGCATAGTGACTATCACAAGATGCTTGAATTTTGGCATAGAAGGTTTGTTGTGAATTATATTAACAATACATTTATTATTATTATTGAGGGCATCCACGAACTTAAAGGCAAGTTGTATAAGATTTAAGACTCCACTATTGGTTATGTGTTATATACTTTACATGGCTAAATTGTATGAGTTGGGGTGTTGGTAGGTCCGCTTTGGTTAAGTCCACCTTGAAAAAATTGGGGTAGTTTTTATGTCCACTTTTGAAATTTTTCAGTACATGATTTTTCAATAGATGATTTTCTAATTCTAGTTAAGGAAGTAAGGTTTCCATGTAATTGGTCAATGGATTAGGGTTTTTAATACTAGAGGATATTATATATTTTATTGCAATTGATGATATTAATAGAATGAGAGTTAGAAATATAACTCTAAACATCTTGTTGGTTTTCCCAATTAAGGGTTTCAAGGGTATATCTTTGAGTATTATGTGTGAATTCCATTATTTATTTTCTGTTTTACAAAGAATCAGTGTGTGCATTTCTTATTACAAAGTTTTAAAACTTACATCCCTAAACATGATGTATCATTGATTTCACTTATACCTTGGACCAACATGTAGAGTAGAATTTGTCATGAGCAACTCAAACACTTGATTTTATTAGATGGCGAAGTTTAAAGTTTAAGGGTAAATATTTTGAAGGTTTTAACCCAGTACATAAATTACCTACAAAAAAATTCTTAAAAAAAAAAAACAAAAAAATATACAATGGTGAGAACATAACATATGCAAAAAGAGTTCTCTTGGAACCCATAATCAAGAAAATTAGATTGTTTTTCATTATATTCCTTTCAATGTTATAATACATAATATACATTTTGAAACATTAATAAACCCCCAATCCATTAACCCTATATTAGAACGTAATCATAGTTCCTTTGACTTGATCTATAAAATAATGTGGGAAAAATAATCATGCATAAAACCATGCGCAGAACCATGGTTGGGTCCACGTGGGGCTAGTTGTGTAAAGAATATAACACATACCCAACATCTTTGAGTATTATGTGTGAATCTAATTTTTTTTTTATTTTTTTAAGAAAGTATTCATGTGTGCATTTATTACTATGAATATTTATAACTTACATTCCCTAAACAAAAAAATATGATTGATTTCACTCATACATAGGACCAACATCGAAACAAGAACTTGCAATGGGCAACTAAAATATTTGAATTTCCTAGATGGTGAAGTTTAATATTGTTGATAGATTCCTTAGAGTATTTCTTCCTAATAGTGTATGTGAAGGTTGTATGCCTATAAATTTTCATTAAGCTATATATTAGATAAGAAAGTCTCAGAGAGAAAAAAAATTAGTTGGAACATATTCGTATTGACCTTTGTACAATGAACCAACCATCATTAGTTGGTGCAATATGAATTTGTATGTTCAATGATGGATATTTCTAGGTATGCTTCAATATGTTTCTTAAAAAATAAGGAAATTATCATTGAAAGGTTCGGGGAATTTATGGAATTATTAGAAGGGAAACATGACCAACTTGTGCGATATTTAAATTCTAACAATAAAGGAAATATGTGAGCAAGGAATTTGAGAGTCACATGTCTTGAAATGGCATCTTCGTGGTGATATTTATACCTTGGTTGAATGATGTTGTCAAAAGGGAGAATACAAATTTGGTTTAGTTGGAAAGGTGTTTTCTTCAAGCCAAAGGTATGTTGACTATATTTTGGGTAGAGGTTTTTTAACTACTATAATTATATTTTCAACATGGTTCTGACTAAATCTATGTGGGATATGAATCCTCTTGATAAATTGAGTGGATGGAAATCCTCAATGGGACATCTCAAAACATTCAAATGTATAATTCGAGAATTATAGATGATAAATGAAATATGTTACATGAAAATGGTCATGCTTATATTATGGTTGGTTAGTCTAATGAGAGAATTATACATGCTACTTGATTTAGTCAAACAAGAAGTTGTTTTCAAGAGGGATGTTGTATTTGATGAGCACACTTTATGTGATATCTTGTTGAACTTTTGTTGTGATATTTTAAGTATTGACCCCCTTAAATTAAAATTGTGAGAAATTCTGGATTCACTAATATGTATACTACATCAACTAGTGTGTCGACCACATTGTCACCTTAGCAGCCAACTAACAGAAATATATTTGCTTGCAATCAATCTTCAATATAAGTAGTTTATAACCATTTTTCTATTTATGAAATTATGCATTTCAAGGTTCACCTATTATTTGAGACAGTTGGTGTAGGATAAAGTTGTGTCTCTTGTTTATTAAAGAATGGTAAGCACCCAAAAGTGTGACAAATTTAGGACATTTCATGGGTATATCAAATTATTACAGAGGATTTATTGGAGGGTTCTCGAATATCCCATCCTATTACATCTTCATAATGAAAAGGTGTAGATTTTAATTGGTCTCATAAATGTGAAGACGCTTTTCAAATTTTAGAGAGATTATTGACAAGTTCACCTATATTCAAGATCATTGGCCCAACTGAAGACTTTCTTGTGTGCAGAAATGCATGTAAAGAATTACTTGGAGGAGTCCTCATGTAGAATAGGCATGTGATATGTTATGAATCTGGGAAGCTTAAGGAACATGAAAGGAATTATTCCACTCATGATTAGGAGTTGGAAACCACTATACATGCCTTGAAAATGTGGAGGCCTTACCTCATGGGGAAGAGGTTTGAGTTAAGAACAAGCCATAGTGGGTTAAAAAATTTGTTTGGTTACAACCACATTTAGATTCCAATCAAATCATATGGCTTGAATGTTTAGTTTATTATGATTTTTAAATTAAGCATATAAATCAGAATGAAAATAAATTTGATGATGCACTCATCGAGAGGGTGCATGTTATGCCTGCTACATCTATAAGCACATGTAAAATCGATTTAAAAATAAGAAATTTAGAGGTTGGGAATTCAAATCAACAATAGATGGAAATAAAAAGAAACCTAAAACAAGGTGAAATGAAACCCAAATATAGGATTCTAAGATGAAAGAAGATGAATTTATTTTGCATAAAGGTAGGATTTATGTGTCAAATTCCCAGAGGTTGAAAAATTTAATGTTGAGTGAGATGCACAAATTGCCTTATGTTGGGCACCAGGGTATCAAAAGAAAATATCAACAATTAGAAAACATTACTTTTGGCGAGGAATGAAGAATGTAGTGACTAATTATATAGATTGGTTCTTGGAGTAAGATGAGCATAGACACTCATAGGATTACTAGAGCTAATACTCATTCCTAAGTGGAAATGGAAAAAAATTTCCATTGAATTCATTACAAATTTGTCTAGAATGGTTAAGAAACATGATTTCATCATGGTTGTGGTCAAAAACTCACCAAGGATGTGTAGAAATTTACAGGGTAAGTTCCTCAAACAGAACACCAAAAGGACACCGCTCACAAACAGATCACAGATCAATACACCAGTATTTTGACG
>APFE030137902.1:124588-148701 GCA_000404065.3 Pinus taeda
AATAGAATTCATTGGCCAATCGGGTGTCAAGCCACGGATCAAGTGTCGGTAATACCGAGGAGAGAATGAACCGTCAGATCACTACATATTGTGACCGTCGGATTGTAAGTTACAAATGTACATAGTAAAGAAACACACTTTACCTAAATCTATACTAGACCAAGTTATACTTAACTATTCCTATGTGTCGGAATATCCTAACAGGATGCCCACTTCATTCCAATGAAGTCAACACTCAAGGCAACTAATGTTGTTAAGATTTATATGAAGTAAATTGTCAGGCTACATGGTGTTCCAAAGGAAATTATTTCAAAGAGAGATCTCAAGTTCACATTTAATTTTTGGATACACTTATTTAAATGATTGGGAATGATTTAAATTTTAGCACAACATAGCATCTAGAATTAGATGGTCAAACAGAAAGGGTTAATTGGTTAATTCAGGACATGTTGAGGATGTATGTGATGGAAAAATCATTTAAATGTTAATAATAATTATAGTTGGTGAAGTTTTGTTATAATAATGGGTATCAAAAATTCTTAAAGATGAGGAAATTTGAGGCCTTGTATGGAAAAAAATGCAATACACCAGTAATTTGGGACAATCTAGTTGACAAGGACATTGTTGATCTAGATATGCTCAAGGAAATGGAAGAGAAAGTAATGAAGACTAAATAGAATTTGAAAGTTACCTAGGACAAATAGAAAATTTTTGTAGATAGGAATAGGTCAAACAAGGACTTTAGAATTGGTGACCATGTCTTCTTGAGGGTGAATGTAAGGAAAGGTTCCTTGAAATTGTGCATTTGTTAAAATTAATATCGATATATTGTGGACCATTTCATATCCTAGAGAGGATTAGTTCAGTTGCATATAAGGTTGCATTACCAACATCCATACATATACATAATGTAATCCACATTTCACTGTTGAAAATGTAAGTTCCCAATGCTAACCAGGTAATTGATTGGAACATGATTCAAGTGGAGCCTGAGGGAGACTTCTAGGTCTAACCAGTATGGATCTTGGAAGAGAAATTCCAAGTGCTTCAGAATCAAGTCATTGCCTTAGTAAAGATGCGATGGACACATTTCAGTCCAACGATTTTATGTTGGAGCATGAGGATGTGATGAGGGAAGAATACCCTCATTTTTTGAATGAGCTATTGTATATATGTGTATATATATTGCATTGAGTACAATTCCTAAATAAGTGGGAGGGGAATGTGAGACCCCTTCTGAACCGTTGGAATGTAAATAATATGTAAGTACAAACTAGGTTGCAGAGCCGCAACGTACCCAAGTAGGTAATGCGTTATGTTTTGGGGATGATATGCGCATGTACACATGTTGTAAATTATGAGGCTAGAAAGCATGGTAATGTAATTATTTACACATATTAATAAAAAAAAAATTGGATGTAGACTGAAAAACATAGACGAGAATGGGGGGTTGATAATCCATGGGCAAGAGAGTTTAAAGAGATTATATGATTTAATAGTCATATAAAGTTCCCATGCATATAACCAAAGTCCATGAAGGGCTTGGGTGAATGCCAAGTGGTAGAAGGATGGCATGCACATAAAAATGAGTGTGTTAGCTCTATGAAGGGATCAATATGAAAGATTCATGTGCTGTGGGGAGTAAAAATGACTCCAATGTGAGATTATGGAAGGACATCCATGGAAACATGGTGTATGTGGTGGAAATGGAGGCCTATAATGGTAGTATAAGTCTTGGAAGGCACGTGACTATTGGTTGGAGATATTTAGGCTTGATACCTTAGCTACGTGAGGCTTGGAAGGCCTTTGAGGGCATTGGAACTCCTAGAAACCACAAGACTACTAGTTGGAGGTTGTCGGGCTTGGTACCTCGACCAGTAGTTGTTGGTACTGAGTATGTAGTAGGTTTTTTTGGAAAGATGATACTAGTTCCCCATGGAGCCAAAGCCCCATCTCAGGGGTGACTCTCTATTGAATAAAAAAATAATGTGGTATATGTCTGGGTGTAGCGTTGAAAGTTTGCAACCAATTACACCATTTAAAAGAAGCAATTTTTTTCCTTAGAAAAAAATCGCAACATTTCATTGAAAATAAAAATGTTACATTTTGTAGATGCATTTCTACACATTCTAAAAAATTATCTGGAAAATAATGCCCAAAAGTTTCGGAATTTATTAAGTCAATGTTCAAAAAACATGTGGGTGCACTATGTAAGATGCACACGTGTCCATAAATATAGGAATCATACATATAAGCATATTTTTGTTGTTTTAAGAGGTTCATACTAAAAATATCTTGATTTTGTTTTTTAAATATACAATAAAGTGTTGTTTGTTCCTATATATTCAATCATCCTTCCATAAAAGGATGGTGACAGTATTTTTGTGCATCTTCTCCTAAATGTTAAATGACCTTCCAAGTGCACATAGCTTACTCAATACCTACCTTAGATAGGGAGTCTACCATTGTGTTCCTTTCCTTGGAGAGGAGATTACCATTGCAGATGGAGCACTGATGTCCCAATGATCTTGTAGACCTACTTCCAAAGTTTTAGCACCTGTGCCATCAATGCATGTAGTCTTTGATCTAGGAGACAAAATATTCTCCTACAGAGATGGGGAAGGAGAAGAAACCGACCAATTTTCCATTTCTCTATATGGTGATCCCATAGCTTGATCTTCTCATTGAACCCCTATGCTTTTTTTTCCATTGAAGGAGTGGGAGGAATCCCTTATGAAATTTCCTTGACAATGGGACCTCCAATATTTAAAAGGAATTACTTCATAGTTAATAATTTATCAATGCGTAAACCCCCTATAACTTAGATTCAAGTCTACATAAAGCCCTTCTCACGGATCCAATTTCACTAATACCCTAGCCATTATTCTAAGATTTGCAATATGGAAAGACATATCCACTTGAAGAAAAACCCCTAATTTGTTCCTTATGGCCCTAAACACATTCAAAGCCCGTAATTGTATGGGAAATCCCAATATTCTAACCCAAATAGGCACACATCAATTCATTCATGACTTGCATCGAACAAAGGGCTCCAACATTTTAACAACACCACAGAGGAGTCAATACTCCATTTTTTCTCCAGAACCCACAAAACATTTTCTACCAAATTGAATCTTAGCATAAACCAACCATGAACCATAGTACTTACCTCCAAAACCTTCATTGGAGTGTTCCCCCATTCTTTATTGACCCAGCTGCACAAGAGCTCCAATGAGAAATTTTGGCCTTTAGCATGCCCTACCAAAACCCTTTCGGACATGGTGATAACTTCATTAAGTTGTATGTCTTCCTCAAGTACAAAATATTGGTTCTCGTTCTTAACCTTCATGCACTTCCCCTTTTTCATTTCCTTCCCTATGGGGGTATTTCCCTTTCCATGCATCCCAATGCCTTTTTCCTCCACCAATTTTTCTTGGGCACCTTCCAAACCTTGATGCCTTTTGATATTCCCTTCTAGTGTAGATATTTTTGTGTTTAAAACCATATAGTTTACACCAATAACTCCCAAAAAATTGTTGTTCAAGGGTATAATGAGCAATGTAGGTCCCCTCTCGATGATAAACCCCCATCACTAAACAACTAATGAAAATCAACCTCCAAAAAATATTCATAACCCCTACCTATAAACATGGAAAATTTTAGGGGCTAATATTCGCATATGGGCTATTTTTTCAAGCTTTTTCCAAAAAAATAGATTCACCAATTTCCAATTTTTTCTAAATATTATTCGCCCAAATTTTACAGTATGAAATTATTTTACCTTAAAAAGCGATTTTTTTTTAAATACTATATATAAAATCACTAGAAATATGATTACTTTTACAAAGATATCAATACACATTTTATAGTTTGCATATCAAGGGCTAGTAAGATTCGCCAAGGTTTCTAAACTTTAATATAATTTTCCATCCTTAAAATTTTCCTTGGCTATAAACCCTCTTTATTAAGTAGTATCAACCAACAACCATCCACTTACATGTAGCCTAAAGCACAACTCGATAGATGAGAGTGAGAGAAACTACCCAAAGAAAGGGACATGATTAACATTTTTAGAGCTAACTCCATCAAAAGCATGAACACCAGAAAATCCCCTCAAACCAAGGCATTTGGACAACCATAGGAAGAAATAAAGGGACCAACCTCCACGTTACACTCCTAGCTCTGAGATGAACCCAAGATATTCTCTATGAAGATGTTAATTGGAATATGAGCCACATTGCTACCCCGCTAAGATGGCACATCAAACCATGGCATGGAAAAATCACTAGGGTCAATACCATAGTCAACTAATTTTTCCATTGTTACTACCGGAAATCCCCAAATTTACCATTGTGAAACACTAAATAGCCCCTATAATTCACCAAACTCCAAAAAAACGAGGAATAAAAACCCTATCCTTCAACTGTCACCAGGTTGCATCAACCGCAGAATAAATGCCACATTGAAAATTCATCCCTTCCTTTTGAAAAAGATCTATATAAAATGAGTTATGATTTTTTCAGGCATGTGGTATTGATAACCCATGGTATTGATTTAAAAGATAAGCAATTGTCTTTGAGAGAGAGAGAGAGAGAGAGAGAGAGAGAGAGAGAGAGAGAGAGAGAGAGAGAGAGAGATTTCCTTGTGCTTGTGGAGTGCATATAAATTAGAATAATTATTTTAGTTTGTTCTATGCATGTGTTGTGCACATAATGGTGCATTTAGTTATGCATTATATTATGTTGGTAATTCATAGAAAAGGGAAAGTTTTTAGAGCACACATTTCCAAGGGTTATTTAGCACAAAAATTGGGCTCAAGAGATGTAGGGGTGAGCCAACAGTACCCAATGTATGTTACATACAATATCTAATATTCATAGCTGACAATTTATTTAATTCACCTTGTAAACATTTTCTTCGATTTTTAAGTAATATAATGAATACACCACTTAGGGCATTAGTATCACATTAGAGCTCGAGGCATTGTCAATGCATCAAAGGTATGACATACACTTCAAATGAGGCATATTCAGCATGCCTAGATCACACTCAATTTTCACATGATAGTTGTCTCACTAACTTAGGTGATATTGTCTTACACCATCTCATTGCCTTTTATTCTTATCAATATCCCTACATCACCTTTTAAGCCTCATTGCTATCCATACATGGCCTTTGTGTTAATTGTGAACCAATTCATTCTATTAGGTAGACGTTGGGAATAAGAAGCCTATTAATAGGAAAGTAGGGAGTGACACGAAGCCACTATATGCAATGTTCCAAGACACACAAAAAAAATCACTTTAGATCAACCTTAGTGACCTATAGTAGGAACCTTGACTTTAATTCATAACACATGTCAGAGCCTAGGAAGTTTCAATTTGTTCATTAAATAACCTATTATTGTCTACTACAAAATTGCTCTTTATTGGAGTTATCTCAATCACGAAAATGTTATTTCTCTGGGTAATTAGCTTACATAATTTGACTAGCTTGTCCTAATGATTACTTCTAATATGCATCTTCTTTGTCGTTGTCTTAGATAGTTAGTTCTAGTATGAAAAGAAAATAAATCATATACAAATTAAGATAATATGGAGATAGATGAGAGCTTGAAGTAGGGGTACATATTCGTATTTGGGTTTAAGCCTAATTAGGCCTTGTTCAAAAGCAAGTATTTAGGGTTGATTCATAACCCATTTATTCATTCACAAGAGGAGTAGTAGATGACTGAGACAATGGCTTATTCAATAACAAACCACCATGTATAAAAATACCAATAATGATAGAGCTAGAAGTAGATACTTATCTACATTACATGTAAGTAAGGGTTCAAGATAGATGTGAAAGTAATATCATATATAAAAACACATACAAAAATAAAAATAGGAGCTTAAGACCTGTCTGCAACTTGAAATCTCATGTCCATGAATAACAAAATTTAGAAGGGATTTGACCCTTTCCCCACTTGAATTTCCATCCATTGTGCTAATCCATTTTGATAAATCAACATAAAACACATAAAGAGGATTTAAGCGTGCCAAAAGATGAAAACAAAGTGCTTTGAGCTCATGTTGACTTTCTAATTCCAAGCTCTAAAATTGTTGGATAACATGTTCTTTCACTTCCATGCATAGAATTATACTTAAAAATAGTTGTATCTTTAATGAATAACTAAAACACATCTCAATAACATACATTGATTAATTAATAATTAGAGTACATTGGTAAAATAAATATACCACTCTCTCAATGTTATATGTATTGTTTATAACAAACCATATCCCAAAAACCATTCCATAACATAACACTACACCATTAGATGGAAACACTACTTAGCATGGTCATTCAGGATAAACAGGTAGACAACTACACACTCTTTGTTGGACAAGAGGAAATCAAAAGAACACTGAAAGACATCAAGTATGACCTCGACGATATAATCATCAGACTAAATTAAGTGGAAATATTTGTGGTTTCCAGTAAGGGACAAACTCAAACGAACATCAAGATGATGATGCAGTGTTCAATGTTCCAACTCTAAACACTCCAAATGCAAACTTACCTCCTCACTCTCCAGTTATGATTTTGGACTAGTATGTCCATTATGCCTACTCTCTATGTACACTATGTTTATTGTCTATTTTCAATGGTTGGTAACTATGTTTTGCTTTTTGAAATCGCTATACTTTTGTTCTATTGAACAATGTTAATGGGTCCATGATAGTTTAGGTTTACAATAATCATAATTTGTTTTGTTTTTCAAATATAAATACAAGATTGTTTTGTTTTTCAAATATAAATACAAGATTGTTACATATGTACTCTTTAGTGTAAAGATTGTCTCAAAAATCTTCTCATCAATTTCTATGTAGGTCATCTTAAAAGTTATTCATCATCTTCTAATATGACATGGAAATTTATCTCTATAATCTTTGTTTGCTATCGATAAAATTCAATAAACAAAAAACAAACAAACCCATATCCCAAAAAAATAACAAAAATGAAAACATAATCATATTTATGCCATTTAATATTATTGTTTGTATACATCTTAAATTGATGTACTCCGTACTTTCATATTCAAATATAATTTCATATTCAAAGATAAGTTGTGCATTATATTAGCATGTGTTTTAGACTTGAATCATAGTTGTTTGCATAAGTCAAAACACTGGCTTCTTATTCAACAATGTAATCTAATAAATTCTAAGCTAATAGGTTTATATTAAAAATAAATATCCGAATTTTGAATCAAATTAAATATACCCATCAACCATTCTTCACATTTTCACTCTAACCAATCAAATATACTCATCAATGTTTGTTTTGGTTGAAGGTGTGACATGTATTGGTATAAATGGACCATATTGAAAAGAAGATGGTATAAAATTTATTTTCTCTCATACTAATGAAGATAATTATTAGAGATTTTGGTTGGAATGTTACGTGGTTTTTTTCGATAACGTGATTATATGAAAAACAAGTGTTGATCGAAGTGATGCTGGTGACAAATATAATACATTTGGAATATTAATGTAATTTATGATGCATTATATATACACCACATTTAGTTAAGTCCAAGCATATGTTTAGCCTGGAGTATGTTGTAAAACTGCTTCTGCTTAGCAAAGAGTTCGTCTTTCTTGGACATAAGGAAACAGGTTAATGGCCCAAGACCTAGAGGCATCTGGCAGGAGTGAAAGCCTGCTCCCTTACGGACCACCAGCGGGTTATTACAGGTGGTGTGGTTTTCCTTGATAACAGTGATGAGTCAAACCGACATTCGCGGATAGCAGCCAGAGATGGTTGTCTTCACTGTTGGTTTGACACCTGAGTTTGATAGGTTTTGCCACATTCGGGAAAAAGTCGAGCATATGTTTATCACTAATTTTTTTTCTAATTTTCTTTTAATTAATATTAGCTAATAAATTTTTTTGTTAATTAATATTAGCTAATAGATTTTTTTTGTTGAGTATGGTTTAATTATTGATTAAAGTGAAAGTGGTAATAAATGACCAATATAATTGGTAATATTAATGTCATTTATGATGCATTATATGTATATTATGTTTAGTTATCTCCAAGTAATTTTTTTTTGGGTCTATATACCTTATTTTAGTTGTCCATATACCTTATTTTAGTTGTGATTTCCAAACATTTCCTTCTCTATAATTTTCTCCATTTAATTAATAAGGTTTAAATGCAATTTAATTAATAATGTTTTGATTTTATTTTTATTTTTATTTTGCATTTTTTCTAATTAATTTTGTCTAGAATTTAATAAGATTTTTTTTTAAATAATAAATTGGGATATAGTAAATATATATGTCATATAGTTTTTTTTAGATATTAAATTTATTATACATTTAAAAACATATTTTTAAATAATAAGAAATCACAATTTCACCCAAAATTATAACAATGAACTTTAATGAAAAAACTAAAATTTCTATTAATTAAACTACATCAATTTTTACATATTCTGAAAAGTTTAAAGGTGTACCATTGAGTATCTCTCATCTAACAGCACACTTTTAGGTACATTGAAATATGTAAGAAGTTTATTGCACACATAATTATTGAATTTAGAGTAACAAGGTGTTCCAATATAGAAAAGTGTTGTCACAAATGAACCTAACTTAAAATTAAATTAAAAAATACAAGTTCACTCCATCTTAAACAACATTAAATTAAATAAAATAAAAAAATTAACTATATATATAAAAGTAATGATATATGTGACAACATCTATAAAAATTAATCAATCCAAAATCCATTTTAAACCTAGATTTATTAAGCATTAAGAGATATCAAAGTTGGTAATGCGTAATTTTTTTTAATGTGAAAAAATTAATGCATGATATGGAATTAATTAATAAAAAAATTACACATTAAATAATTTAATCTTATGTTTGAATTTAAAATGGATCCAAGGTACTTACATAATTATATATAGGATATCTTTGATATTAGTCTTTTCTTTGGTTAAAGATTATAGTTTTTCCATATGGAGTTAATATATGTTGAATTATGCCCATGAGGTGTAGAATATATTGTGACATGGTGTTTTGTTAAGGCACTTCATTGTGAATAGATCACTGGTTTGAAAACCTGTGGGCAAAAATCCAATCATAGTAAGAATTGGTGTGGTCTAGGTCGAGTAAAATCCCTAGATAATTTTCAAAACTTAAATATCCCGAAACCACAATTATTCAAACCACAAATTAAATGAGCTAATAATTTCAAAACTCACATTACTAACCAACCCAAAAAAAATATAATAGATTATATTAATTAATCATTTTTTTCTAAATTATTTTAAATTTTGGAAATCAGAAATTTAATTATAAAATGATTTAAATTCGTATATTCATTTACTGAGTTAATGCGATAGGATTTAATTGTCCTTAATGTATGCGGTTTTGATTTAATTTTTTTCCAATTTTGGAAAAATGATTTAATCTGATGGTCATATACTATTCTATCTAAATTAGATTTAAATTCATATTAATTTTTTTCTATTTCAGCCATTAGATAGTGCTTATTTTCGGGAAAGACAAGTTTCTAATGATGGAAATCACCTGAACCGAAAATTATTGAGACCACTAATCAATCAACCAAGATGTGTAACAGTGCATAGATTTCTTGCTCATCATGACTTTGTACCCACAAACAAAGTGCTATCTCCCTCTACTTCATTATGTTTAGCAGGAGGGAAAATTGATGTCGTAAGGGTAGAGATTTAATGATATAAGAGTAGAGACTTAAGGGTAGATTGATGGTATAATGGTGAGGGCATTTAAGGGTGTTTAAAGGTGAGGGTCCATAAGTATTATTAGGTCAGTAAGTGCTGATATGAGGTTATTGTTTTGCCTCATAAAGGAGATTTATTTATGATTAGTTTTACTTTCATTTTTTAATTTATTTTTTAAATCAACTTTGAGTATTTTTTTAATATCCATATAAATTGTAAATATTTTTTCTTAATAAGTTAGAGAATTTTTTTTTAACATCCATATAAAATGTATATTTATATGTTTTTTTTAATAAGTTAGAGATTGATTGGAAATTAATCAGAGGATGTATTATTGTGTTAGTCCACTAGATGTCCTTGTTGGGTGAGAACTTGACCTATATCATAGTCAGAGGCATTTGTCTTAATTTCAAATGGTTGTTGCAGGTCTAGCAATGTGAGCACTAATACAGAGCAAAGACGGTGCTTCAGCTCAACGAATGCCTTTTGTTGGGACTCAGACCGTAAAACTTTGCTTTCGCTCTGCCCTTGGTAATGTTGAACACCTAATCCTCTATGGGTTGGTGTAGAATGTGAACAATGACAAGAGTCCAAGAGACCTTGGGATGTGGAACCCAACGGTCACACAAATGTACTATAAATGTATATCATGTCAATAATAATGCATTCAATGTTTTATCATCCACCTTTGCTATTTACATTCCATGTGACTTAACATGGTATCAAAGCGGGCGATCTCCTGACCTACTCAATCTAGTTTGAGCCACTGTTTTATGGCCTCTTTATGCCTATCAATTCCTGTCATGTGTCCTCTCTACATTTTGAGCATGAGGTGATTCATTTCATGAAGACAGCTCTCCCGCACTTTCCTCTGCCTAGAGTTTGTAGTGAAAATGTGGTATGTTGGAGCCCATTGGAAGCACATAAACCTTTCCTGCCGAAGCATGGTGGTGGACGAAGTACGCTCTGTGTTTGATAAAAAATCAAATGACCTTTAAAGTCTGTGTTGCGTGGAAGACTGATATGACCATGTCGTGAGTGCCATGAGTGAACATTATACTGTGTGATCCAAATTGGATCCTAAACACTCTCTAAGTTTTCATGAATGTTTCAAATTATGCCAAAAAGATTCAAGTCTTAGAAAAATCAAGCTATCAGAAGGAATCCTCGTAACAGTTGCAGTTGTGGCCAGAGCGTAGCAATGAGGACCCTCGGTCAAGCGCAAAGATTGTTGACCCATGGTAACGTGCACTAGCACAAACTGGCAAAACCGAAGGCCAAATAACGGGGGTGGTTTTTGATACGCGATTAGCACTAAAGCGCTAATAGTGTATCACAGGACATCCCCCTCAGTGAAGGAAAGCCCCGAAGCACCCAGACCCGAAAATGCTATGAAATGCGGAAAAGTAATGCATTCAATTCTGTAGCGCAGGATTCCACAAACCAACAGGATATCGGAAGGCCTCGAGGCGGTACGCAGTTTTGACTGAGTCCCGCCGAATGCCACACATCGAACGACACGCGTCTGGTGGATGAGAGAGAAAACCACCCGCATCAGATGGGTAAATGTCATGCAACTTGCTCGCCCGATACAAACAACCACTGTAGGATCTGGGGGGCCCAGATCAACGGAAAAGGTGCGTCTTGATAAATGACTGGATTTGACAAGTAAAAAAAAAGCGAGATTACAGGGGATTTAAAGTCCGATGTGGATGATGAGTTGGCAAAGGATTCGTGTTTCGCGGGCGATCTTGAAGCAAACAGAATTAATGGCCATTCAAATATGATTCAAGGAATCTGACACACAGTTCGTTAGGAAACAGGTGGCCACCTCCCTGCGAGGCATTACCCAGTGATGATGATGCAGAGCAGAGGAATTCGAACGGACAGGGGCAGGGAAACTAGAAGGCCAGGAAGTAGAAACGAACAGTCAAAGAACAGACTGGCTTTAAAGCCATGACCTGACAGAAGTAGGCACACAAGAAGACAATGACAAGAGTTAACTTGATGAAAAAAGCTAAGAGCAGAGAACAGAGAGTAGAAGCTAAGCTGACCTAAAGGCAACGTCAAGCTAGACAGAGCCAAAGAGAGTCAGCGAGTCTGTTCACTCCATAGAAGGCTTGAGAGGTACAAGAAAACTGCTCGGCATAGGCCTATCATACTACTGTGACTATCAGAGGTCAAATTTCAGTAAGGAGAGTCTCTGCACTCCATTCCTACTGACTTTTATCTATTTAGTGAGACTCGAATTGAGCTCACTATTGTAAAAAATCTGCTTGAAAACATAATAGAGAGGCCACCACTGAGAGCTAGACCAGGAGACGTAGCCTAGGAGCATTAGGTGAACTCCTTATTAAACTTGTTGTCTTACATGTTTTCCTGTTATGTTTTCTCTAACTGCCTCAATGTCTGTGTATTTTGCAATCTTATAGATCCATTGGATAAAGTAACATAGGCACATCCACGCACATGAGTCTATAATACCTTTATATCTCCGTCTTGGATAAATTCTAGATCAAGTGGTATCAGAGCATTAGGTTACTAAGGTTAGACAAGCTTGTGTTGGATTTTGTTGTTGAATGCTAACTAGATCAAAGCTTAAATTAGGAGAAGGAGAGTTGGTTGAAACTAACCCAGAAATTGGAAGAGTCTATTCTAAGAGGAAAATTTCAAAAGAAAGTCCCTTGAAATCAGACCCCCAGTTCATGGATAGTTTTATGACCATGAGATCCATGGTGGAGGAAATGTATAGGGAAGTTAAGAAAAATAGAGATGAAGATTCATCAAACTCCAACAAGACAAAGGAGTAGAAGAATCTCTCCTCCATGACCATTCTAAAGGCAAAGGGAAAGAAAAAAAAATTATCACACCTCCTAATAGCCCTGAAAATAAAAATAAGACATCTTTGATTAAATTAGATGTTAAATTTGATTTACCGATATATGATGGAGAGTTGAATGCAGAGAAGCTGGATAATTGGATCAGATAGATTGATGTTTATTGTAGTGTATAGAGCATTGATTCAGACAAAAGTAAGATTCATCTGGCTAGCCTACGCCTTAGGGGCACTACCTTGGTATGGTGGGAAGGCAGGACACAAGCTGACATGAAGAAACATGGTACTTTCTGTCTGGATTGAATTTGTTTTTGCAATTAAAAAGAAATTCTATCCACTAGCCTACATGTAGCAAGCCATGATGAGCTAGAAAACTCTTCGACAGCTAAAAGGGAAAAGTATACAAGGTTACACCCAATAATTTAGGAAAGGAGCTTTGATTCTAGGAATTTATTTAGACTCACCTGAGACTCTGTTGTAGTATATAGGTGGTCTACGTAGCTACATGAGGCACACTATCCTCATGTTTAATCCAACTAGCATAGATGAGGTATTCGTTCAAGCTATGCATCTAGAAGCTAGAGGAAAGAATGGGAACCCAGAAGTTGGGGGATCATCCAAACCCACTGCGAGAAAAAATAAGGAGAAAAGAAAATAGAAATGGAAAGAGAGGAAGACAAACAGTGTACATAAAAGCAAGACTTCATGCACTCATTGTAAGAAGGATGGGCATGATGATGAACACTGTTGGATTCTGCATCTGGAGCTAAAACCTAAGAAGTTCGAGGGCAAGAAGAAGAAGACTGATGCAGTTATTCAAAAGGATTTGGGGTCAAACTCAGGAGATGAAGCAACAATCGTAGCCACAGGTATAAAAGGTAAAAATTCTGAAGCATCTACTAGTAATTCTGCACAATCTACTGATAATGAAGAAAATGAGAGGAAAAGATGTGAGCTTTTTCATATTCGAGTTATTTCCAATCATCAAAAGATTGATACTTTGTTTGATAGTGGCTCACAAGTAAATTTAATTTCTGAAGCAATTGTAAAGAAGTTGGGATTACTAACCACACCTCACAAGAAACCATATCCATTAGGTTGGTTATGTGATAAAGAAAAGCTACAAGTGACTAGACAATGTAAACTTAAGTTTTCTTTTGGGTCAGCATTTATAGATGAGGTTGAGTTAGATATAGTTCTCCTGGATATATGTGGAATTATTTTAGGAAGTCCTTACTTGAATGATAGAAAAGCTATTTTATATAGAGCTAAGAACAAGTATCTACTCGTTAAAGATGGAATCGAATATATTGCAAGAGCTCATAAGCTTAAGAATAATTATACTCTCATAAACTCAAGGTAGATGAAACGAATTGTAAATTCATGCAAACAATTTTTACTGATGGTTGTAAAGGAAAAGAAACCTGGTAAAACCAATGTATTTGAGGGTTGTGGTGCTAAACAGCAAGTTGATTTAGAAAAAGTTGTTTCAGAATATGATATATTGTTTCAAGAACCTAAAGGTCGACCGCCCAAAAAGGAAATAGTGCATAATATTATTTTGCAGCAAAATGCCCCATTGCCTAACATCGGAATGTACATGTTGTCCGCTTTAGAGAATACAAAAATCAAGAAGTAGGTACAAGAGCTGCTCGAGAAGGGGTTCATCAAACCTAGCACATCACCATGTGGGTCTCCAATTATTTTGGTGAGAAAGAAAGATGGCTCGTGGAGAATGTGCATTGATTACCGAGCACTAAATAAGATAATGATCAAAAATCGTTATCCCCTTCCTCGCATAGATGATCTATTAGATCAATTAAAAGAAGTTGTTTATTTTTCCAAGTTAGACTTGCATAGTGGCTATCATCAATTCAGGGTTGCAGAGCAAGATGCATGGAAGACTTCTTTCAAAACAAAGCAGGGATTGTATGAGTGGTTGGTTATGCCTTTTGGCTTAATTAATGCTCCTGTTACTTTCATGAGAGTAATGAATGATGTACTCAGACCTTTTCTTGATGATTTTGTTATTGTATATTTGGATGACATTCTTATATTCAGCAAAATTTGGGAAGAATATTTAAAGCATATTAAGCAGACTCTAGATGTTTTGAAAAGAGAAAATCTTTATGTTAAACTCTCAAAATGTGAATTTGGAAAAACATCTTTGAATTATTTGGGTCATATAGTAGGGGGTGGTGAATTGAAGATAGATCCCTCTAAGGTTGCAGTCATTATAAATTGGCATAAACCTGCTATAGAAGTTAGAAGCTTCTTAGGAGCAACACAATATTGGAGAAAGTTTATTTCTAACTTTTCCTTAATTACAGCTCCCTTACGTGCTTTAATAGGATTGAACAAGGTGTTTCAATGGGGGGCAAACAGCAGAAAGCCTTCGACACCTTCAAAGAAAATATTAGTATAGCACCAGTACTAGCACTGCCCAATCTTGAAAGACCATTTGAGATTGAAATAGATACCAGTGACTATGCCATGGGAGCAGTTTTGATGCAGCACGATAAACCCATATGTTATCATTATGAGACATTTAATTATGCAGTAGTTAACTATCCCACATATGATAAAGAATTGTATGCATTGGTACAGAGTGTGAAAAAGTGGAAACATTATTTAATGGGCAAAGAGACAGTTACACATAATGATCATCAACCACTTCAATATATACACTCCCAAACTAAGTTGCAGCAATCAAGACACCATAGATGGATGGGTTTTCTACAACAATTTCATTTAGTCATCAGATATAAAAAGGGCATACACAATAAAGTTGCAGATATGTTGTCCAGACCAATTATAAATGCATCTATTATACTTAAGCATAATTCAGTATTGCATGAAAGCTACATTGAAGAGTATGCTCAAGATATAGATTTTAAAGATGCATATGCAACTTTAAGTCAAGGCAAACAAGTAGAAGAATTGGATTATCATGTTAAAGACCAGCTCTTGTATCATTTTGGGAAGCTATGCATTCCAAAAACTGAAAGAGTAAAAATAATTCGAGAAGCCCACACTTCTCTCATATCAAGTCACTTTGGTGTAAGTAAAACAGTTGCACAGCTGCAAAGATTTTTTTATTGGCCAAACATGAATGAGACAGTTACCAGATATGTGAGAGGGTGTACTATGTGTGCTAAAAGAAAACTAGGCTTGTACACTCCATTACCAATTCCTTCTCATCCTTGGGAAAGTGTTTCCATGGACTTTGTTGGAGGACTGCCTAAATCTAGGAAAGGTCATGACTATTTATATGTTGTTATGGATAGGTTCAGCAAAATGTGTATTTTAATACCTTGTAACAAACAGATTATAGCTGAACAAAATACAAAGTTGTTCTTTCAGCATGTATGGGTTCATTTTGGATTACCCACTTCCATTATATCTGATTGAGATACCCGATTTGTTGGGAAATTCTGGTCAAGTTTGTGGGAATTGATGGACACCAGGTTGAAGAAGAGCACAACTTTTCATCCGCAAATAGATGGCCAAACAGAAGTGGTCAACATGATAATGATCTAGTTCCTCATAGGCTATTGCAGCAAGCATCCCAAACTTTGGGATGAACATTTATGTTATGTGCAGCATGCTTACAACCGAGCTAAACATTCTTCTACATAAAGATCTCCTTTTGAGACATGTTTTGGTTTCACACCAAGGTCTCCCTTGGATTTTGTCTTTGGTAAAGACATAGCAGTTGATGGACATAGTGATGTGGACAAGGCAACCAAGTTCATTGAACAAATCCAAGAGATTCACTAGGCAGTACAGAAACAGCTGGAAAAGAGCCAAGCCAAGTACAAGGCAAGGCATGACAAGCATCGGATGGAGCATAGTTTCCAAGTTGATGATCAAGTCTGGCTATATATCAACAAAGATAGAATTCAAGGTGAAGGTAAGAAGTTGAAGCCAATAAGTTATGGACATTTCAAGATACTTGAGAAAATTGGTGAGAATGCTTTTCACCTTGAGCTACCAGCTTACATGCACAGCTACTCAGTTGTTAATGCGGACAACTTGAGACTATTTGAACCTTCATTAATTGAAGATCCCAAAGAGCAGAGTTAATTGCCTTCTATTGATGATTTGTTGCCTGAATATCTTAATGAGTTGCAGGAAGATACAGTTCTGGATAGGAAGGTAAGAACTACACGCAAAGGAAACGTTGAGTACCTTAGGATTGGACTCAAAGGTTCAAAACCAAGCAGTGCGAAATGGATAGAAATTGAGCAAGCAAGGAATCAATACACTGACTTGATTGGTGCTTAAAAGAAAACCAACTTTTGGTGGTCCAAAAGCTTTTTCAGTGGGAAGGTCATGATCCTAATTGGATCCTAAACACTCTCTAAGTTTTCATGACTGTTTCAAATTATGCCAAAAAGATTCAAGTCTTAGAAAAATCAAGCTATCAAAAGGAATCCTCGTAACAGTTGCAGTTGTGGCTAGAGTGGAGCAACGATGACCCTCGGTCGAGAGCGCAGATCGTTGGCCCATGGTAACGTGCACTGGCACGAACTGGAAAAATCGAAGCCAAATCAAGAAACGGGGGTGGTTTTTGAAGCACTAATTGCGTATCGCAGTGCGTCCCCCTCAGTGAAGGAAAGTATCGAAGCGCCCAGACCCGAAAACGCTATTTAATGCGGAAAAGTAATGCATTCAGTTCCGTAGCGCGGGATTCCACAAACCCGTAGGATATCAGAAGGCCTTGAGGCAGTAAGCAATTTTGACTGAGTCCCACCTGATGCCACACATCGAACGACACGCATCCAGTGGATGAGAGAGAAAACCACCCACATCAGATAGGTAAATGTCATGCAACTTGCCCACCCGATACGAATGAGGACCGTAGGATCTAGGGGGCCCAGATCAACAGCAGAGGCACATCCCGATAAATGACCGGATTTGACAAGTCAAAAAAAGCGAGATTACAGGGTGTTTGAAGTCCGACGTGGACGATGAGTTAGCAAATGATTCATGTTTCACATGCGATATTGAAGAAAACGGAATTAACGACCATTCAAATATGATTCAAGGAATCTGACACCCAGTTCGTTAGGAAATAGGTGGCCACCTCCCTACAAGGCGTTACCCAGTGATGATGACGCAAAGCAGAGGAATTCAAACAAATAGGGGCAGGGAAACCAGAAGGCCGTGAGGCGGAAACGAACAGTCAAAGAATAGACTAGCTTTAAAGCCATGACCTGGCAGAAGCAGGCACACAAGAAGGCAGTGACAAGAGTTAGCTAGACACAGAAAGCTAAGAGCAGAGAGCAGAGAATAGAAGCCGACCTAACCTAAAGGAAGCATTGAGCCAGACAAAGCCAGAGAGAGTCAGAGAGTCTATGCACTCCATAGAAGCTTTGAGAGGTTCAATAAAACTCCTCGACATAGGCTTGTCATACTACTGTGACCATCAGAGGTCGAATTTTAGTAAGGAGAGTTTGTGCACTCCATTCCTACAAACTTTTATCTGTTTAGCGAGACTCGAATTGAGCTCACTATTGTAAAAACTCTGCTTGAAAACATAATAGAGAGGCCACCACTGAGAGATGGACCAGGAGACGTATCCCAGAAGCATTGGATGAACTCCTTATTAAACTTGTTGTCTTACATGTTTTCCTATTATGTTTTCTCGAACTGCCTCAGTGTCTGTGTAAGGCACATCAATGCACATGAATCTATAATACCTTTAATTCTTCATCCTAGATAAATTCCAGATCACTGTGAGTTAGTTTTCATTCTTCACACAGTCTCCCATACCACCAGTATGTTGTAACTCTACTGCCACTCCCATTTTAAAATATAATTGTGGTTTTAATACTATGGTACAATGTTACGTTGGTATATCCATCCTCCCCTCGTCATCATGGCTCCTTCACATACATACGTTGTCACATTACCTCCTGTAATTCAGCATTGTCACATTACCACAACTCGACCTACTAATTGCGCATTGGCTACATATTTATGTCCGGTTCATAAATCGACTCCTCGTGGTCCATAAGTCCTGCACATTTGTCATTCCTTCTCCATACTTCACATTACATACTCCAGTTTTAATATATAACTATGATAATATACACCAAAAATTTCTCAAACTCCACCACATAATGCTAGTATATAACCCTCTGTTGAATGGTATATACCTCGCCATACTTCTTCCCTCACATTCCAGTCTTTTGAATTACCACAATACCTCCACTCTAGTTAAATACCATCATACATCTATGTTGAGGGAAATGTTCCCCTAAGGCTTTTTGGGTTGAAACCCTAGCAGACTGAAAGTTGTCTATAAAGAGAAACACACACTCACACAACCATTATGCTATTATAAGCAAATTCTATGATAAGGGGGCATACCTTAGGTCCTACGTTTGAGAAGGTCCTTTAGGGTCCAAACCCTTCTTCAAGTCCCTTTTGCTCCTTTGTCCTGCAAAACAACCAATTCCAAAGAACACAGCAGTATATGGACAAAGACTTATAAAGAAACCATCTTCATGTTATAAAGAAAGGTAGTTAGTTATGAACTTTAAACAACCATTCACATATGAATTCCAACATGAATATCATAAACATAAAGAGGATTTATATCAGGAACCAAGACGTTTTTCTTTATTATAGATAAATAAAATGCATAAAAGGAATAATTTCACCTGAGTAACCTTTCGCAGGCTCCAAGCAAAGCTTCCTTCCGGATCCGTCTAGCCTCAAGCCTTTAGCAAACTCCTTCTATGACTTGCTCCATGATGTCATAAGTAGTGGATGAACATCAACACACAAGGAAACAACGGTTTCCCTAGTACAAATGGGGGAAGTGCAGAAGGCACAAGGGTCTTCAGACCTGGTCAGGGGAAAAATCTCAGTATAATAACCTTTCTCTCTCTTCTCCCCTCTTTTAGGCCTTCCCTTCAAGGTCTTTTTATACCTCTCCCAAAGTAGTTTTTTAGTTGGGAGTTGGTTGGGAACAGTTGGGCCACAGGCACTAACAGGTGATCAGCAGGTAAAACCTGCGATCTCCGCCCGAAATTAAGGAGTTTTATATTTTTTTAAGTGTTTTAATACATATACGCGGGTTGGGTATATACCTACCCGCGTATACACGTGTTTAACTCAGGGCAATGTCGCGTATAAGGGATAAAACATTGTTTTTAAAATTTTGGACCAGGTCTGGAAGGAGGGGTTGCCCTAGGCCATAAGTGCAGCATCACAAACCATAAGAGTGAGATTTGGAGCTATAACAGATGCCCCCAATATATGAGGTCAGAAAGGGTACATGATGGCCGAAATGTATTAAGCAAGTACATGGAAAGGAAATCTATCAAAAACCGAGGAGGACTTCACCAGAATTCAGCCTGCCAAGCCACAAAAGGAGATTAGAAAGAAACACTTTCTGAGGCGGGCATACCCATGCTCAGAGAAAGAAAATCATGTACGCATATCAAGTACAAGCGGATCCACTAAGTATACAATTATAAATGACTGGAAAATACATAATGGATCATCTGATCATGATCGAATAAGTACATGTCTGAATATCACATATAAGATTGTCAATGATGCTGAAAAATACAACGGATCACTGATATCAAAGACTAATCCCATAAAGTACCAACTGAACATGAGGGAATAGGATGGTACTACACTACAAACTCAGGTTCTAGCATATAGAATGTCGCCATGAGTGACAGCAACATATAAGGTGGAGTGGTATCAACTAGCAGCAACAGGAGAAACTGTCAAGTGAACCAATGAATGCTGATACAACCTGAGGTCTTCACTGACCGCCGTGGTACATTTCTACACCATGGGAATAAATGATCTGAAGTCGACCATTTGAGAAATCGTTTGATTACCGGTCATTGATGTATACCGTTAACAAACGCGAGACTACTCACCGATAATGATAATGAGCGTCAAGGTACCCAGTACAATCTAACAAGTGTGAATAGATGAGCTGAAGTCGAACACCTGTAAGAATCTATCGATCAAGAGACAATGATGGTTTCCCACTGTCGATAGCGAAGGATCTACCACTAATGACTGCAAACCCCAAGGTACTGCCAAATGGACTCTAGATCTTTGCCCTAGAGTAATGAGTCGGAGTCGATAGGGAAAGATCTGCTAGAAGGAAGGCATTAAGGCATCCTTCATCAATCTAGCGCGAGTGTAACCCGTAGGCAAATAATGTGGAAGGAATCGGACGGAAGAGATGTAGTAACCCAATCGAAGTACGTTTCCAGCGTACACAAGATGTGGTTAGCACACGATAGAAACCCTCTGAACCAACCAATAATGAAAGCTGACACAGAGGCGAGGGATCCACCAATAGGGTCAAATGGAAACCAAGGTACTGCACGAATCCCAATGTGTGATAATGTAAGCTGAAGTCGAACACAAGGGAAACCACTCAGTCAAAGACCCATGATACTGATCGATGTTGAGCACAAGGTGACCTATCAATAATGAAAATAGGGCCAAGGTGCAGCTCTAGGCCTACCCACAGAGCAAGATGTCGTCGTCAATAAGGACAAGACCCGCCAGCAAGAAGTCAATGGAGACCTTCTCAAACCGGCACGAGTAAAGGACCAATATAGCTGATGTGATGATAGACATGACACTGACAACCAGGGATGGCCGAATGAAAAATGAGTCAAAAGACATCGCAGAGAGGCCGACTCAGGCTAACTTCCCTTGAACAAAAGCATGACTCAAATGTGACTATATGGCAGCATATGATGACTCTGTATAAGTTCTTCATGCAGGAGGCACGAACGAACCTTCCATATGATTGGAAGAGATAACCAATCGGGGGAGAACTGACTCAATAACAAGATTAAGGCGTACCTAAGTCAAACTAAATCCCGCCCAAATGGAGGAGACTTTGTTTTGAGTGCTTTGTTCAAGGGCGACACGACTGACTCTAGCTTCCAATAATAAATGGAAATAATGTCCCATTCCTGGTCTTTTTTGGAATATTTAATTTTTTTGTCTTTTTCTGTAAAGCTTGAAAAAGAATAAAAGAATGCTATGATATAGTGGAAAGAACGAGTGTCAGTGAAACAGATGATCTAGTTCCTAGGAATGGAACATTCCTATGCTCAATGCAAGGAGGTGAAAACTGGTCAGTGACACTCAAAGGTGTGTTCCTTCCACGGGTCAAGGTGTGTCAAGTTGCAGAAGTCAAAGGTATGCAAGGTTGATTTTGCAGTCGTCATGGTCAAAAGTTGGCTTAAACACGAGTCCAAGTGAAGCCGGCTCTAGGCCAAAAGGGTGCAAGTGGTCAACATGGAATGCAGTAGTACAACTCAACACAAAGGAGCCTCTTAGGGTATAAGGCTAGAACAAAGCAAAGAAGCTTAAGAGGAATGAGTCTTCAATGCATAAGTCATGGTGGGACTACAGAGGACTCCCGAGCCTACTCAACAGAGCAACATGGGCAACAAATGTCAGTGAGGTGCTAACTACGATGCCCATGTAAAGGATGGCTCTACCATCGTGTCATGAATTAAAGAATCGGCGAGTGAAGATGGCTTACGAACCATAACAAGATGGGGTCAACCCTATGGCAGATGTATTGACAAATGGAGGCTAGTATGCGTAATGCAACGGAAAAATGGTGTCCCTAACCTATATGCCAGTGAGAAAATGATACCTGCCATGATGGGTCAGGAGTCATGGAACCGTCTCGAAACCGTCGAAAACGTCCAAAAATGTCCTGAAAAACAAACCATTCTCGACATTCCAAGCTCCCAAGTTAAAAGTCACATGAGGCCAAACAAAATAAAATTTTGAAAATATTTTTCATTTCCAAAACTTATAAAAGGGATTTTGGACTCACCATTTTTACCATTTGAGTTAGAGAGCTAAGATTTGGAGCAAAAGGAGCAAACTTCACGTATACCAAATTCAATCGTTCAAATTCTTCAAAAACCTCCAGGTAACTCTTATACTTAGCTTGCAATTGATTGTGACTGGTTTTAATATTATTAATTAATGTTTCACTGTTGAACTTTTTGCCCAAAATTTCACCGCAGCGTATATGCGAGGTTGTAATATGAAACCCGTGTACACGCGGGCCCTATATGTAACTGTGTGCACAGGGACCTGCGTATACGCCGCGAACCAATTTTAAACAAAAACTAACGGTTGGAACCCATTTTTTTCTCAGAATGCTGGTCACTTGGCGTGAAAGAGAGCACGCAGCAGTGGCTAATGAAGTTATGTATGATCCTCAAGCTTTGGATGCCCTACAGGGATGCGGATTGCTTAAATTCTTCAAACTGCCGAATATGAAAGCAAACATACGTCTGCTTGAGATGCTCATTGATTATTGGGATGTTGAGGAGGAAGCCTTTATGATTGATCAGATGCCACTCAGGGTAGAAGTGGAGGATATCTATTTCATCACGAGCCTTTCCCGAAGGGGAGAGGTAGTACATTCCTGGGGGAGGACACAAAGCAGTCTCACGATAAAGGACTACGTACAGATATATTGCCTGGGACATCCCAAGAAGGTTGGGAGCCAAATTTCTATCACACATGTGACGAGTTTATCACTGAGGATAATCCTATTCACCATAGCTCGAGTGAATGGATCGTCCTCTCTACATCAGGCATCACGGCTGACCATGAGCGTGGCAGTTGACTATCTCACTACTGTGTTCGACTGGTGTACTCCTCTTCTGGCCAACATGAAGAGCCAACTCACTTCTATCAAGAGGGGACAGATCAAGAACTTTGGATATGGGACTATCCTTTGTACTTTCTTTTTCGAGAAGGTTCCCGCACTCCGCCCCAGGGTAGCAGTTTCCATTAGCACCCCACGAGATCCACGCATGGGCCGGTGGGCTGACCTGATGAAATGTCTGGAGGGTGGGGAGGTCCCAAGGACTGCCTTCGACGATGACTTCTTCACCTGGTGGGATCAGCAGATCATCGCCGTAGATGACTACCCCTATGCTGGGCTAGATTTCCGAGGAGATCCTGATCTAGCATTACCACCGAACGCAGCATGGGGTGAGATTGGTAAGAATTTTTTGATTTTATGATTTTTTTAGATTTTTCAAATATAATGATGCATTTTGAAAAATATTTTTGATGGGGATCAAATGACTAATATGATTATCATGTTCCAAATATTGGGCCGGTACGACCAGATGGATTCCCGCGGCATGGACGACGCGGCCGAGGAGCCGAAGAGGTGGCTGCTGAGACGGAATGAATTCTACATAACGTCCAGCGACACTTGACAAGACTGAGCTGCCGAGTACCGATGGCTGCCATGGAGGATCTTCCTGAGGATATGCAGCGTCATGTGGTTGGCATGCCACATGACTGGGTTCACACTTTTCAGCGTGTGGCCAATGCTATAGTTACTTACTTGGTCACTCATCCTGAGCCAGGGCATTAGATATGTCGGACATGATTATGGGCATTTGAGTCCCGATTTTGTATATTTTTGGACAACATGTGTACACTCGAGATGCTTTATGATATATATAT
>APFE030137909.1:0-14471 GCA_000404065.3 Pinus taeda
GGGGTCGAGCTCATCATCCTAGGAGCTGTTTCAACCAATTCTAAACTAAGCACTACAATCTAGGCAGTCAAAACAACTTGCCTCTATAAGCTAGGAAACCAATTCATTCATTACATTTTTGTTATTTTATGAATGAATCATCTAGAATAGGTAAATAAGTGTCATAAAAACATAAATATCCAATAATTACATCAAGGAGGGTGAAAAATCCCATCACAAGTCAAAACAGGTGAAACTGGCTTGATTCGCTGACCTGAGGAGGAAAACTGTGCCAAAAAACCCTATGCGCTGCGCGCCTTTCCACCTGATTTTGGGGCACTTCCTGGCATCCACATTGAGCTTAGGTTGGCTTGCTGGAAATTCCTAGATGTATACTTTCCAACCCAAGTGGAATTTTCCAATTTGGTCTCCATTTGACCCTCCAAAAGTGGATTCTCCCAGAAGTACTTCCTGCTGATGCAAAAAGTGGTAGAAAGGTGATTTTCATGATGTTTTTTGAGCTTTTGATCACCCAAAACTTGATGAAATGCCTAGGAAATTGCTGAGCATGTGTATTTCATCATGAAAAATCCAAAAATGTAAGCCACCTGTGATTTGGAGTTCCCCATCTTATGGGTCGCGTGCTGAGCGCAACGCATAGAGCCCAAAAACCTGTTTCGCAAGTCAAAAAATTTTGAAACGACAAAATTTTCTCCAAATTTGCCCAAAATTGGAGTGAAGAATCTCCATCATGTATCATGCTCAACTAATAAAGCCTCGGCCAAAACTCGAAGCGGATCAGGCCTTTTGTGTTGTTTTTGTGCTTTGCTCAAACGCCTTTTGAGGATCTTCATTCTCGCTTTGCAAACATGCATGCTAGCCCAATAGTGAGTCTTCATTTGGCGAAGCATGTCCTTGTCCCTGTTTGCTTTAGCTAACAAATTTTCCAAATGAGTGTTCAACTGGATGAGCATTGATTCCCGATCAATAGGTGTCAAATCACCAGGTCTCCTACGAGCCAATTCCCGGTCTTCCCGAATCTTGCGCAACTCATAAAGTTCATGCTTATCCTCCAACTGTTTTTTGCACTGCTCTAAGTAGTTGATCACCCATTTAGCCATCTGCAATTTCTTTTGCAGCGACTCATTCTCGGTCCTTTTCTCTCGGATAATCTCCTTGAGCTCTGAGTTGGGCGAACTAGCATCAACATCAATGACACCGATATCCTGAGCTCCTGAAGGACCCTCATCAACCATGGGTCTCTTGCCCCTTTCCTGAATCTGTACCTGTGCTGAATATGGAAGCGAGACCCCTTCCACAATATGTGGAGATAATACTTGCTCTATTGATGATGTCAACGAGACCCCTTCCACCTCGGGTGGAGATAGTACTCGTCGTGCAGCTGCAAATAAGTCCTTGGGGCCTTTCTGATATGTCACATATACTGGAGCATCAACATGCTCGGTCTCATGAATGTCAAACTGCTGTGAAGGCCCTCCCTCATCATGAACGATCTCTGGAGGAGGCTGTAGCGTGGAAAAGAAATCACGGGAGATGAAATCCTCCCAAGCAATACCCTGTTGTGCCAACTGATACATCACTATGATTTTGATCAATGCATAGTGATATATGCTCCTGTGCTGATGTGCTGGGGTCTTCCTCTGTACTCAAGGTACCATCCTCTCTATGTTTCGGCACATGAAAAACGGAATGCTCATCATACGTACCCGTGTGAAATGCATCAACAAATGTACATGGTATGCATAGAGACGTGAGAATTTGCCCTCACAGCTGAAATACCGAATGATGAGTTTCATCAATGGTGCAAACTCATCTTTCAGGTATCTGAAAGGAAAGGTTGCGCTCAAGTGTCTAATATATGCGGGCTTGACATATGGCTCATAATAATACCTATCCAGCATATGGCATTTACTCCATTCCTCCCCCACATTTGGTATCCCGGTGGCTTGAGCAATAGTGTTGGGTGACAAAGTGAAATCCACTCCGGCAAGGTTTACATGACCATCCTTTAAGTTAAGGACAAATAGACGGACCAGTTCCCAATGAT
The DNA here is from genome assembly GCA_000404065.3 of Pinus taeda. Lineage (NCBI taxonomy): Eukaryota > Viridiplantae > Streptophyta > Pinopsida > Pinales > Pinaceae > Pinus > Pinus taeda. The sequence goes on from APFE030137909.1 coordinate 2,048, forward strand.
GCTGAGTTTGTGAAATCATCTCACAATATTGGTAACATGTTTGGCGCTGAAAACAATCCATTGCAAGCGGGCAAGCTTGCAATTGAGCCAAAGAGGTAGGCTCCTCCCTAACATGCTGTACACTCTTGCCACCTTTGTGATACCTCCATGGCACATTAGGCACATTGACCTTTGGTGTAGAGTCACTATCATAATCCTGCTCATATATTGACTCGGTATCTGACATGTTCTTTAACAACAAGGTCGCTGGAATATATATATATGCTGATATACAATTGTGTACAAAATGATTGTAGACCTTTAGACATTTTCTCAAATGCTGTGACCAAGGGGACACAAATGACGAGGGAATTGTTAGGAAAAGGGAAGCATTAGGGAAATGGGAAAAAATGAAAACATGAGGAAAATGGGAAAATGGTAAAGAGAAGGGAAAGGGCATGGAAATTTTTGAGGGTTTTGAAATAAGGTAGGGATGATATTGTTGTAGTAGAAGGGAGAGTTTAGGATTTTGAGAGAGGAAGATGTAGGGTTTGATGAGGAATAATTGGAAAAATATAGGAAATGGGAAATAAGGGAAAAATAAGCCTTGGCGACATGTATTTTGAGGACCTTACAGTAAACTTGGTACTTTAAAATCCTTACAGCAAATTAGTAGAGAAAGAGTGTTTTTTTTTTTTTTTTTTTTAATATTTGGTTTTCATGACAAATATATCATATTTTTTTTTATATAAACCATCAAAAACCAAAATCAAGCCATGAGTGCAGGCCTACCTGCGAATTGATGCGTGAGGAGAGGGTTTTTGAGTGTTTTTAAGGAAATTCTGGGCATGAACCTGAATGCGCCGCGCGCCTAACCCAACACGCCGCGCGCTCTGGATGCGCTACACACGTTCAAATTTGCACTGGAAATGTTTTTCTGATGCGCCGCGCGCCTACCCTGATGTGCCGCGCACCTTGGAGCTGACCCAAAATGCTCACAAACTTGCCACGAACTTGCAAAATCGCCTTTGAACGATGCTCTTAGCTCTCAAAATGTGGAATGGGTTGCAAATGAGGAGGAATGACTTGATATAGCATCCATTTTAATTTTTGCTCAATGAAAACCCATTTTTCTTATGTTTGGTTGTTGACACTTTTTCAAAATTAATAGGCTCTGACCTTTTTGGTTTCCTTCCTAAAATAGGTTCAAATTGAATTTTATCTGATTATTTTTTTGAGGAGCTCTGATATGCTTCAGCAAAGAGACAGGGCGTGCACTTGAACAATGAAGAACTGAAAATTTTGACCATTTTTTTACAAAAAGAGGTGGCGTTTTTTTTCAAAACAGGTTTTGAAGAGAGTCCTTATTCAGCTGTACAATGGTGAGAATTATTGAAGTGATGATCTATCAAAGACATCCCTCTGGCCTGCTGGTCTTCTAAGACTTTTCAAGACTAAATTGACTCAAACCCTAGACCTAAAAATTTAAAATATGACTATAAATGACTTGTGAAGCTTTATGACTTAACCTGAAGGGAATGAATGACACAGACCACTCCATCAGAGTTATGGCATGCCTAACGAAATGCAACTGATGAAAACTGGTGGGACACCTAAAACATGAAATGCAAAGAAGAGCTTTGATCTCTGATGGAGGGATAACTAGACCGACTCTAACATTGGCTCCAATGGGGGTGGTAGCTCCTTGGAGATGCCAAGAACTGCAGATCTCTGTAAGAGCTAGACAGTGCCTTCATCCATTGGGCGATGGAGTCATTATTCCGACACAAAATCTTGAGAATTTGACTGAAAAAACAAAAATTTTGACAACCAAACTAAACTCGAAGCTAAAGATTTTGACAACTGACTTGACAAACTTAGACTAACTAACTTTCATTTTCAGAATTATAGCCTTCACCTCGGGCCCGAAACTGAAGATGATAAGTTAGTGTACATGTGCAATAGAACAAAAGTAAAATGATATGTACAATGGTAATGAAATGAGCAGAAAATATTCAAAAATAGTATCTCTTTAACAGCCGACCATTGATCAGCCCTCCAGGATATTCATCTCCATTCATCTCTTTGAGAAGGAAAGCGTTTTGGCCGCGATATGCTACAATCTTGTAAGGACCCTTCCATAAATTTTCAAATTTTCCATGCTTTCCCTTGTCTTCATGACGAGCATCCCACCTCAAAACAACCTCATCTAGCTGAAATGTATCCACCTTTGCTTTCCGGTCATAAATCTTTTTGATGCGCTCTTGCAGCTTGCAAGTGTTTTGAAATACCTCCTCCCGTGTCTGCTGCAAATGAATCATCTGATTAATCCTTCTTTGCATAGGATCTTCCTCACTACCCGCTTCTTGAAGCAATTTGACTACCGGGATTGCAAGCGAAGTGGGAAAAACCGTGTCTGTTCCGTACACCAACTCGAAAGGAGACATGCCAATAGACTTTTTCTAACTCACCCTATCAGCCCATAGTGCACTTATCAACTTCTTGTGCCAGCCCTTTTTGCTGATTTCCAACAATTTCTTAATGATATTGACCAAAGATTTATTAGATGACTCCGCCAATCCATTTCCTTGAGGGTGGTATGCGGTTGAATGTCCCAAGCTAATATTGTACTTATAGCAAAACTCAATCATCCTTTTTGACTTAAATGCTGCTACATTATCTGTGATTAACTTACTTGGACATCCAAAACGTGACAAAATATTGGTCTTAAGAAAAGAAATAATTACCGCATCCGTAGCTTGTCGAGTAGGAATTGCTTCAATCCATTTTGTGAAGTAGTCTGTGGCTGTCAATATCCATCGATGTTGTCCTGATGATGCCAGATGAATTTCTCCAATGAAATCCAATCCCCACTGCTGAAAAGGTGCGTTGACTTCAATTGGTTTGAGAGGCAAAGGCTAGAGCTTCTTCTTTCCTTGAAAAATTTGGCATTCGTGACAATTTTTAATAGCCTTATATACATCTAAAAATAATGAAGGCCAATAATATCCTGCCCTTAGAATCTTGTTTGTTGTAGTCTTCCAAAACAGATGAGCCCCACAGTCCCCTCTATGAAAATCTTCCACGACTCTTTTGGCTTCCTCCTCGACCAAACAATTTAATAACATTCCACCAGGGTCTTTCCAAAACAATGTTGAATCTAGTATGCAAAATTTTGCAGCCTTCAATTTCAATGTTCTACTTATGTTTCTTGGCATTCCAGGAGGTGAAGACAAATGCTGAAGTACATATAAAATGTTAGCGTACCAAGGAGGAGAAAGAAACATGTCAGATACCTGAACAGATGGGTTCTCCTCATCTTCATCGGGCATGGCAGCAATCAAATTTATGTCTAGAACTTGCAAATTTGTTTCAACCATTAGCTTGGCGAGTCCTTGACCTTTGATCAACTTGGTGGGTTTAATCTCTACATCATACTCTAACAACGCAGCAATCCACTTACCCCATCTGCCTTCTAGATCTACCTGTACTAAAATATCTTTAACTATTGCATTAGGAACATAAGCTAGAATATGTGAATGCAATATATACACACGGAAATCTTTCAAGGCCTTAACAAGCGCAAGTGCTTGCTTCTCAATGATGTTGTATTTCAATGCTCCATCTCTAATAATTCGACTGAAAAATCAATGGGATTTTCAGCACCTTCTCTCTTCTGCATTAGTACAACTACCAAAGTGTGCTCAGAAGCAAATGAGAACAAAATAAAATCCTGAGTGTAGTCGGGACTGATCAAAATAGGAGCTGAAGAAAGAGCTAACTTCACTAAATTAAATGATTTCACCGCCTCTTCGATCCACTTTACCTGACTGTCCTTCTTGAGCATGCTTGTGATCTCTCTAAGATGCTCTGCTAGATTTGGAATGAAGCGACGCAGGAAATTCAGTTTACCATTGAAGGACTGAATTTCTTTCTTGTCTGGGGCTGTTCAATTTGTTGAATGGCTTCAACACGTGCGGGATCAACACGAATGCCGTCTTTAGATATGATGTGGCCAAGAATTTTTCCCTCATCCATGGCAAAAAGACTCTTTTTCGGATTCAGCGATATGCCATGTTTTCTGCACTTTTGGAAAACAATTTTCAAATGATACAAATGTTCCTCATCAGAATTTGAAAACACGGTTAAGTCATCAAGATAAATAACTAAAAATACATCTTTCTCATTGGCGAAAGCTACGTCCATTGCACGCTGAAAGGTGGCTCCTGCATTTTTCAAACCAAAAGGCATCTTTGCATAATGAAATGTTCCCCATGGAGTGGTGAACGTTGTCTTGTCACGGTCATCTTCATGCACTAAAATCTGATTGTATCCTGAATAACCGTCGAGTAGTGACATCCTTGATGCTCCAACTACTCGCTACAATATATGATCCATTTTGGGCAGCGGATAATTGTCTTTTAAGGACACCCTATTCAAATTTCTGAAGTCAATGCATAAACGGATCTCACCTGTCTTCTTCCTTACAGGCACCAAGTTTGATATCCAATTTGAAAATTAGATAGGCACAATGATTCCTAACTTATACAATCTATTTACCTCCTTCTCAATTGATGGCAACAAATTCGGATTGATTCTCCTCAACTTTTGATGAAAAGGCTTCTGATTTGGATTAATAGGAATAGTATGCTGAATGATATTTTTGTCATATGTTTTAAGATCCGAGTAATCCCATGCAAAAACATCAAAAAATAAAGACAACAATTTCATATATTCAGCTTTTACCTTTGGTGACAATGACCTTGATAGGTTAACCATCTTGGGATTCTCAGCTGTCCCAATGTTTACCTCTTCTATACCCTTTTCAGTCGGCCTCAATGTCGGTTTGCGGGCCACATCATCTTGGTCAAATAGCTCCTCTAAAGGAATCAATCCCTTAGGAATAATGTTTTCCTTAAGTTGCAGCACGTCCATTTGATTTACTTGTATATTTTCAATACAATCATCATTTTCAGTATCTATTGAGGAATCCTTGAACTTACCCTTATTTTGCAGAAACTCATTGATCTCTTCATCATCTTGAAAAACTTGCCAACATCGCTGATTGTCTAGAACGGTGGGACGATGCTTCACATGAATCTCAAATTTGTTGCTAGAATTCATTGGAATTTTTAAATTGCTTGCTGCCTTAGCAAGTCCATCAGCAACACGATTTTGTATGTGAGGTAAACATGTCAAGGTATGATCAGAAAACAACTTCAAAATATCTAAGATTGCATTTCGATATGCCCTCATGTGAGGATGTTTGGTCTGAAACTCACCCTTAACTTGCTTTATCACCAACTCGGAATCACCATAGACCGCAATCTTCTTCGCTTTCAACTTTCTAAGAATTTTAGGCCAGCAATGAGAGCCTCATATTCCGCCTCATTATTTGAACAATCAAATGCTAGTTTATAGGAACACACTCTCACCTTGCTTGGAACTTTATCTCGAGCAGAAAAAGGACTTCGAATCCACAAACCAATACCAGCACCATCACTACCTACTGCGCCATCGAAATCCATGGTCCAAAGACCATCTTCATCTTCTTGTAAGTGTTGAAATTGTACTGCCTCTGATTTTTCTGTTTGCTGCCCCTTAGCTTTAGCTGTTTACTCCATGGTAGCTTGCTTTTCTCCTCTTTCCTTTTGTAGAACTTCTCTGAAATTTTCAATGATCTCTGGTATATCTTTCGCCTGAACTAACTGACTATCTAGATCATTAAAACTATCAGCAAATAAAACAAACGACTCCAAATCTGTATGTACATAATTTACAGGATGATTGATTGGCTTCTCTTTGCTAGTTATCATGTATTTCATCTTTTGCTCTCGATATAGCTTTCTCATTCAACCAAAGACTGGAATTGTGGCATAAGAAAAGTCTAATTGTAGAGTACCCTTCAACTTAGCTCCCCAGGATCTCGAAATGAGCATACCAAAACGTGGAGGAATGTCCGCCACCACCACATCCATCAAGACATTCTTTGCTGGGATTTGGTCTAAGCTAACAACCAAATCTTTGATGAGCCCGATACATCTCACACGACTGGAATCAAATGAATACAAATCATGATATTTTCTGGTAATGTCTAACCCCAGCTTCTCCATGATCGCCTTTGGCATCAAATTGTGTGAAGCACCCAAATCGAACATGGCATTATGCAAAACATATTCATGCAATCTCAAACTGATATAAAAGGGAGGAACATCACTATCAGGGGACTGACCATCCAATGCTGGTCCAAAAATCAATTATGGCTGATCATCTTCAACATTCACCATGTCCAACATGGGATCAAAATTCAGAATTTTAGAGACTTGACCTCGGTAGCTGCTGTTTTTCATGATTTCAGTCAAAGGAATGGATATTTTTAATTTGGAAATTTCATTTTCCAAACTAAATGCTGAAACTTTTTCAAATTCTTTGACCAGAACCTCTCTCTTATATTTGATTATAGCTGCCTGATTCGTCTTTTCTGCTACTGATATCTTGCTAGTTGTGGGATCAATTGTCTCTTTTCCTTTCTTCGGCGGTATTGGTGAATCCGTCTTTGGTGTTGTAGATTCTTTTCTTTTCTGAATTGGATTGATGGGCACATCTCGGTTTCTCAATGAATACTGCTTCTGTTGAGTGGACAAGGCATTCAAATATCCTCTTTGGTAATCATCCAAATCTGCATCATTAGCTAAGATAAAATCTTCATCTTGCTGAGCGCCCGAACTTTCTCCATACTCTTCTTCTTCGGTGATGTAAATGGGCATATCATCAGGAGTAAAGAAGTGGTTTTGGTCCCCTACTACATCAGCATCTTCGTCTGAATCTTGACTCACAAAATTCTGCAAAAGAGGAGTCTTGATTGGTTGCTGGGTTGCCGGCTCTTGTACTCTTGGTTCACGCTGCTTAATTCTGAACTAAGGTTGTTGCTGGCCATGGTAATTTGGATTACAGATCTGTGGTTCTGATTTGTCAAGGTTCAACCTTTTGAACATCTCACAAAGCCAAGGCGGTTCTGATGTAGATTCTTCCTTTATAGTCACTCTTTTCTTTGCCTTCAACCGTGCTCTCTTGTCGTTCAGATTTGCCTCAACATTGACAGCAATCTTTTGCATATCTTCTAAAGTAGGCGGATCTCTATCCTGTAATGAATAATCCATCTCCAGATCAAAGCCATCCAGGAATTTGAGAAGAGCTGATTTTCTAGATGGTCTTAAATCATCCGGAATAGCATTATAAACTGTATTGAACCTGATAATGTAGTCTTGGACAGACTCACCATGATTGCGTTTGATATTATTGTACTCGGCATTGATCTGAAGTAGATCCTTTCTGAGTTCCCAATGATCTAGAAATTGCTTCTGAAGTTCAGCCAACGTAGGTATACTTCTAGCTCCCAAGCCTCTGAACCATGTTCTTACCTCTCCTCCAAATGTTTGTACAAACAATCGCATAGTTACATCCTCTTCATCAATATCATATAAATCATAAAAATTTGTTATTTTGTCTATGTGCTGCTGAGCGGACACACTTTGAGGAGTGCCGTCAAATAAAGGAATCTTACTCTGATAGTCTGTAGGCATATCATGCAATTGCTGAGGTAAAGCAAGAGGTGTGAAACGAGAAACCATTGCTTTAGGTGGATTTACTCTAGGTGTTGTTGGCGGAGTGGGTGTCGTTACTGTATGAGGAGTATGCGGAGGAGAAGCGATGTGGGATGAAGGAGGGGAATTAGCTGCAGATTTGGAATAAGTAATTATAGGTTGCACAGGAATGGTGGGAATGAAAGGTGGTTCTGTAGGAATTCTAGAAGTAGATGCCGTGATGGTGGATCCAATGTTTGCAGATACAACTTCTAAGAACTCAGCAATATTAGCAGCTTGAATGTCGGTTTGAAGGTGCCTCAAGCTAAAATTGTCAATTAATTTATTTTTCCTTTCAAATATAAGAGCTGCAGCAAAGTCAGGATTTGGAACAATAGAATCAAGAGCATTCTCAAACTTGGTTTTAAACAATGACAATTTAAACCTTGCGTCGAAAGGAATTTCTTCAAGGTATTCAAAAATTGTGGGACATGAATAAGATTTAACCAAGGGAGTCGCCGACCTTTCTTGACGGAGGATTTTTCGAATCAAATTTGGATTTTCGTAAATAGGAGGTGGATTCGGATCTGGCTTAGCTCTTGTATGTCTTTTTGAAGCTAGTTTGTTTATCAGAAGATCAAAGGAATTAAAATAATTCAACCAATCGTTTTCTAGACTCAATCATCCAAGGGTCTAGAACAAACAAAAGTATTGGGGTGATTTACAAATCAAGGTTTCACAAGCTAACCGGAGATCGACTGAAGTAACATTTATCTACTTCTTCTTATGCATAGCAAGAGCGTTTCGAAAGCTACCTAGCGTGACTTCAGACTCCGTCTAAGACTTGTGATACAAACTCATCAACAAGCAAACCATTTGAGATTTCTTCCCCAGTATGGTCGCCACTATGTTAGCGCTCAAATCTACCTTAGGCTGAAATAAGGTAAGACTCAAGGCCACATCAAACCACGCTCAGCCTCGTAGCTAGCCCTACGAGGACAGGAGAGGGCTCTCTCCGGGTCAAACTCAGCAAAAGATAATCTAAAAGGCTCGAGATGACCGAATTGATGACTGATTTTAGGCTAGGTATGAAGTACAAAGAGTTTAGAATTGATTTTTAATGATTTTGTTGAATTCAAGGGAAAGGTAAATTTGGGTGCGGGGATGAGGCACAGTTTTTGCGGAGGTCTACTTGGGGCAAGATAGGCGATTGTTTTGATGCCTTAAAGCAGGAGATATGGGTATATCAGATTGGTGAGGGGCTAAGGAGAGCAAGGGAGTCTCAAGGATTCTCCTTAAACTGAAGAAAACATAGAAGATTAAACAAATTTAAAGGTAGAGCATAGCGATTTCATGGATTCTACCTTAACACATCATTTGTTTAATTACAAAAGATTCAATAGAGATAATTATGTACATACACAACTTACAAATACTGAGAGAAACACACCATCAACACATAAAGCCACATGGATCCCAAATGGTGCTGCAAAACCCTGGTCTTTCCTTTGCCAAAAATGCATATATGATATGTACAATATAGTGTCAAGCTATTCCCAAGAGTCCAACCCTGAAAATGACTAAGAAAATACATAATATAGGCAAGCTAACACATTCCATTACCTCTAGGGGTTGAGCTCATCATCCTAGGAGCTGTTTCAACCAATTCTAAACTAAGCACTACAATCTAGGCAGTCAAAACAACTTGCCTCTATAAGCTAGGAAACCAATTCATTCATTACATTTTTGCTATTTTATGAATGAATCATCTAGAATAGGTAAATAAGTGTCATAACAACATAAATATCCAATAATTACATCAAGGAGGGTGAAAAATCCCATCACAAGTCAAAACAGGTGAAACTGGTTTGATTCGCTGAGTTGAGGAGGAAAACTGTGCCAAAAAACCCTGTGCGTCGCGCGCCTTTCCACCTGATTTTGGGGCACTTCCCGGCATCCAAATTGAGCTTAGGTTGTCTTGTTGGAAATCCATGGATGTATACTTTCCAACACAAGTGGAATTTTCCAATTTGGTCTCCATTTGACCCTCCAAAAGTGGATTCTCCCAGAAGTACTTCCTGCTGATGCAAAAAGTGGCAGAAAGGTGATTTTCATGATGTTTTTTGAGCTTTTGATCACCCAAAACTCGATGAAATTCCTTGGAAATTGCTGAGCATGTGTATTTCATCATGAAAAATCCAAAAATGTAAGCCACCTGTGATTTGCAGTTCCCCATCTTATGGGTCGTGTGCTGAGCGCGACGCATAGAGCCCAAAAACCTGTTTCGCAAGCCAAAAAATTTTGAAATGACAAAATTTTCTCCAAATTTGCCCAAAATTGGAGTGAAGACTCTCCATCATGTATCATGCTCAACTAATGAAGCCTCGGCCAAAACTTGAAGCGGATCAGGCCTTTTGCGTTGTTTTTTTGCTTTGCTCAAACGCCTTTTGAGGATCTTCATTCTCGCTTTGCAAACATGCATGCGAGCCCAATAGTGATTCTTCATGTGTCGAAGCATGTCCTTGTCCCTGTTTTCTTTAGCTAACAAATTTTCCAAATGAGTATTCACCTGGATGAGCATTGATTCCCGATCAATAGGTGTCAAATCACCGGGTCTCCTACAAGCCAATTCCTGGTCTTCCCGAATCTTGCGCAGCTCATAAAGTTCATGCTCATCTTCCAACTATTTGTTGCGCTGCTCTAAGTAGTTGATCACCCATTTAGCCATCTGCAATTTCTTTTGCAATGACTCATTCTCGGCCCTTTGCTCTCGGATAATCTCCTTGAGCTCTAAGTTGGGCGAACTAGCATCAACATCAATGACACCGATATCCTGAGCTCCTGAAGGACCCTCATCAACCATGGGTCTCTTGCCCCTATCCTGAATCTGTACCTATGCTGAAGATGGAAGCGAGACCCCTTCCACATGATGTGGAGATAATACTCACTCTGCTGATGATGTCAACGAGACCCCTTCCACCCCGAGTGGAGATAGTACTCGTCGTGTAGCTGCAAATAAGGCCCTGGGGCCTTTCTGATATGTCACATATACTGAAGCATCAACATGCTCGGTCTCATGAATGTCAAACTGCTGTGAAGGCCCTCCCTCATCATGAACGATCTCTGGAGGAGGCTGTAGCGCGAAAAAGAAATCACGAGAGATGAAATCCTCCCAAGCAATACCCTGCTGTGCCAACTGATGCATCACTATGATTTTGATCAATGCATAGTGATATATGCTCCTGTGCTGATGTGCCGGGGTCTTCCTTTGTACTAAAGGTACCATCCTCTCTATGTTTCGGCACATGAAAAATGGAATGCTCATCATACGTACCTGTGTGAAATGCATCAACAAATGTACATGGTATGCATAGAGACGTGAGACTCTGCCCTCACAGCTGAAATACCGAATGATGAGTTTCATCAATGGTGGAAACTCATCTTTCAGGTATCTGAAAGAAAAGGCTGCACTCAAGTGTCTGATATATGCGAGCTTGACATATGGCTCATAATAATACCTGTCCAACATCTGGCGTTTACTCCATTCCCCCCCCACATTTGGTATCCCGATGGCCTGAGCAATAGTGTCGGGTGACAAAGTGAAATCCACTCCGGCAAGGTTTACATGACCATCCTGTAAGTTAAGGACAAATAGACGGACCAGTTCCCGATGACGCTGAGTTTGTGAAATCATCTCACAATATTGGTAACATGTTTGGTGCCGAAAACAATCCATTGCAAGCGGGCAAGCTTGCAATTGAGCCAAAGAGGTAGGCTCCTCCCTAACATGTTGTCCATATTGCCACCTTTGTACCTCCGTGGCACATTAGGCACATTGACCTCCGGTGTAGAGTCACTATCATAATCCTGCTCATATATTGACTCAGTCTCTGACATGTTCTTTAACAACAAGGTGGATGGAATATATATATATGTTGATATACAATTGTGTACAAAATGACTGTAGACCTTTAGACCTTTTCTCAAATGCTGTGACCAAGGGGACACAAATGACGAGGGAATTGTTAGGAAAAGGGAAGCATTAGGGAAATGGGAAAAAATGAAAACATGAGGAAAATGGGAAAATGGTAAAGAGAAGGGAAAGGGCATGGAAATTTTTGAGGGTTTTGAAATAAGGTAGGGATGATATTGTTGTAGTAGAAGGGAGAGTTTAGGATTTTGAGAGAGGAAGATGTAGGGTTTGATGAGGAATAATTGGAAAAATATAGGAAATGGGAAATAATGGAAAAATAAGCCTTGGCGACATGTATTTTGAGGACCTTACAGTAAACTTGGTACTTTAAAATCCTTACAGCAAATTAGTAGAGAAAGAGGGTTTTTTTTTTTTTTTACATTCAGTTTTCATGACAAATATATCATATTTTTTTTTTTATATATAAACCATCAAAAACCAAAATCAAGCCATGAGTGCAGGCCTACCTGTGAATTGATGCGCGAGGAGAGGGTTTTTGAGTGTTTTTAAGGCAATTCTGGGCATGAACCTGAATGCGCCGCACGCTCTGGATGCGCCGCGCGCATTCAAATTTGCACTGGAAATGTTTGTCTGATGCACCACGTGACACTGATGTGCCGCGCGCCTACCCTGATGCGCCGCCCGCCCTGGAGCTGACCCAAAATGCTCACAAACTTGCCACTAACTTGCAAAATCGCCTTTGAACGATGCTCTTATCTCTCAAAATGTGGAATGGGTTGCAAATGAGGAGGAATGACTTGATATAGCATCCATTTTAATTTTTGCTCAATGAAAACCCATTTTTCTTATGTTTGGTTGTTGACACTTTTTTCAAAATTAATAGGCTCTGACCTTTTTGGTTTCCTTCATAAAATAGGTTGAAATGATG
>APFE030137921.1:13815-49779 GCA_000404065.3 Pinus taeda
TTAAAATATTTTTGAATTTTTTTTTATTACATTTAACTTATTAATTATGTTCTGATTTTAATTTGGTGTAGTTGAGTTGCACATTCTATAGAATCTTTGCAATTATTTTTTTGATTTCCTTTCATAAAATTGTACAACATGAATAGGCAAGTTATCTTATTACCATGTAGATAGTTATATATTAGGAATATTATTATTTGAGCTAAGAGGGACATTTTACATTTCAATATAAGGGAGATGTGTAATTCCTTGTGTTCTTGACCTCAAGTTCATACATGTTCCTTTCAAAGTAAAAATAAAATAAAATGTTCTAAAAAAAATAATGTTGATGATAGTATATGAAAACACATAGTTGATTAGTTTTAATTAAAAGGAGTATAAAACATCAATAATCACTTGGTTAAATCACTTCATTATCGATATTAGGGTACAAATATTTCACTCTCACTCTCAACGATAAATAAAATATTTGGATGTCCATGTTAAGTTACATTATTTTATATAACTTAAAAATCTAATTATTACTAATTATATATAATATTATTTATATATATATATATATATTACTATATATATATATATATATATATATCAATATATTATATATATATAATATATAATGTTTAACCATATAATTATATATTATGTTTTAACTCTAATAAGATTTTTATGTCTAGAACAAAGGAAATATGTAAAATAATTTATTAATTTAGATTCTCTATTTAAAAAACCACAACAAATTCAAATATAAGTCATAAATAATTATTTTTAAAAATTATTTCAACATGTAAGATTAAGTAATATTGAGTTGTATTTAAAAATATATTAATAACAAAAAACGTTTTAATATGACATTGTGTTTCATAAATATAATATTCCAATGTTCACCACTAGGCATGACAAAGTGTTCTGCTAAGTTATTGTATGTTGTAAAGGTCTCTAGTCAGAAACTTCATGGGAAAAAATCCAACCGTGCTAAGAGCTAGTGTGGCCTAGGATAGGTGTGATCTCCAGATGATTTTGATGACTTAGATGCCACTGGGTCATGACTACTCAAGCCAAAGGTTAGTTGTGCAATAGATTACGATTTAGATGAACTAGCAAATAAAAAAAAATCCAATGCCCATATTAAGTAAAATATTTCAATATTGACTATGTAGATTGTCAGGCCAGGCGGTAACTCCATTAGGCAGAAAAACTAATTCATATTATTCCATAAGGTATGTTATTGTTATATACAAAAGGTTGTGACTGTTCAGTTCATCTCCTGATGACTGTTCACATTCCTAACTTAATTATTTACATGAATTCACCCAATCATGAGGATTAGGTGTCAACATTCCCCCCCTTAATCTGAAGGGATGTTGGTGAGTCCAAGCATCATTCTGAATCTTTCAAGCTTTTCTCTTCCAAGCGCTTTGGTGAAGATGTCTGCAATTTTCTCATTTGTGGAACAATGACGAGATGGATTGTTTTGGCCTCAACATGATGTCGGATCATATTTGTGAAGCTGGTCTTACAAAGGTTCGACCAGTTCAAGCCCTAACTCCTTATATCACGACCTCATTGGGGACATGCAAATAAATATAGAGAAAGAGCAGACTGCTATGATACCATTGATCCGGATTTAAACATGAACACAACAAATTACAGATATAACCATAAATACAAATAGGTATTATAATAACAATTCATTTCATTTATATCAAACACTGAAATATGCTTACAAACAAAATGGAAATAAGACTAGCTCGGACGATGCTAGCTTATCTCTGAGAAGAGATGTGGAGGCTACATTCCTTTGAACTATGTTACAATGAGGCTCAAGGGCCTTTTTATTATTGAACAATTAGAGCAAACCCGAAACAACCAAAACCTAACCTGAGGAGATGTAATATCAAGAGTTTATGGGCCCCGTTAGGGTGAGTTGGATAGCCAACTTCTCGGGGTTGCAACTTGGTCATATTATATCCGTTTGACGCGCATGATAACCCATTGGAAAGATCTCTCTAAGGACTACAATAAAAAATATGATTGTGGGTAGCAAATCATTGCCATTATATTGCCAAAAAAACATTGTTTAGGGCCTCAAAACGGCTTTGGATGTTTAGGACCCGAAAAACTGTTAAAAACAGTAAACTGTGCTACAATTTAAAGAAAAATTGAAAGAAAAAATAGTGGGGGTCTAATTGGAATTGGCGGGTGGCCACCAATATCCACCTGGATCAATAACTTTGTAAGAATTCCCAACTCAAACAAAATATTCTTCTGGAACTGCACACCTCTCCCTTAGTAGGGTACTCACGACTTTTAAAAACTTACGACAGGGTTAAGAAATATTTTTTTTGGGATGGCCTTAAATTTGATATTCAAAATTTTGTGGTAGAATGTTTGGTTTTCTAACAAAATAAAGTTGAGACAATTAAGACCATAGGTCTGTTATAACCTTTATACATTCCAAGTCAACGTTGGGAGGAGGTTTCAATGGATTTTATCACAGGTTTACCCAAGTCCAAAAGAAAGAGTGTCTTAATGGTGGTAGTTGATAGACTTACCAAGTATGCACACTTTTGTGCATTATCTCATCCATTTAAAGCTAGTACAATTGTTACTACATTTATGGAAACAATTCAAAAGCTACATGGAAGCCTAAAGAATATTGTAAGCGATAGAGATCCCATTTTCACTAGAAATTATTGGACACAATTATTTTCTTGTCTACGTACTCAGTTAGCTCATAACTCATCTTATCATCCTCAATATGATGGGCAAACTGAGATAGTGAACAAATATTTGGAAGAATATATTTGTTGCTTTGTATCTGATAAACAAACACAATGGGTCAAGTGGTTGCCTCTAGCTGAATGGTGGTATAAAACTTCCTTCCATACTGCAGCAAAAATGACCCCATTTATGGCACTTAATCGATATCATCCACCATCCATCACATAATATTTAAAAGATAATTCTAAGGTTCAAGTAGTGGAAGATCACATCGAACATCAACAACAAGTTCTCAAACTCTTAAAGGATAACTTCATTTTCGCGCAAAATAGAATGAAACAACAAACATATCAACATCGCAAAGAAAAAAGTTTTGATGTAGGTGACTAGGTATCTCTACGACTATAGCCATACAAATAAATTTCCCTTATGCAAGCTAAGAAGGATAATAAATTATCACCAAAGTATTATGGTGCGTACAAGGTGTTACAAAATATTGGTACTATGGAATACAAATTGGAGCTTCTTGCATCTTCCCGAGTGAACCTAGTTTTCCATGTTTCATTATTAAAGAAGGTTATAGGTGAGAAGATCCCAGTTCAAGCAATATTTCCAAAACTCTATGAGGAAGGAAAAATCATATTGGAACATGAAGCAGTGTCAGAAACAAGAAATTGACAACTACGAAAATGATTAATTTCAGAGTATCTCATCAAGTGGAAGAACTTACCTGTTGAAGATTCCACATGGGAAGATGAGAATTTTATACAAAAGCATCCAGAACTAATCAAGCGTTGAGGACAATACCTTTTGAAGGAGAGGGGTATGTTAGGTCCCTATACTACTAATGTAATTCCCTATTTTTATAGTGCAACCCCCCCTTATTGTATTATTGTGACCATATAGTCCCCACGTTGTTATTATTGTGTCCCATAGAAGCCCACTATTGTCATTGTTGTGCCCCTACAATATTATTATTATGTAGGTCCTGATTGTATTGGGAGCCCTTAGACTACTATATAAAGAAAGGAGGTCTTATCATTTGTATCATTCAAGAATTTTTCATTTGTGTAATGTAAGGGAGGTTTTCCCCCTGTAGAGGTTTATTTTGAAGTCGTTGATCTATCTTTTCTTCTATTTTGTGAGCTGGTTTCATAACAACAAGTAACTGTCTCTTCCTTAATTTTCTAGTGGTTAGGAAATCCATTTGTGGTTCCTCTCGTGGTTTCCCAATAGAGTCATGCATTATGTTTTCTTTAAACTAAAGTAAAAAAATGTATTTTATTATAAATTTCCTCCTAACCTCTACTTAAACCAAACAGTTCAAATCACATAGCGTAACTTATAGACTTGTGGTGTTACATCTCCCAGCGCTCATGTGAAACACCGTCCTCGGTGTTTAGCCCAACCATTCAAAACAAGTCTGGGTATGCTTCTCGCATGAATTGTTCATCTTTGCAGGAGGCCTATTCTGGGCTAAAGTGCTACCATTTCACTTTAACCTGGCTTATAGCTCACCTCCCCAACAGTTGTTCTCTCTAATCGAGAATACTCTAGGGCTCTACTAGAAATTCTCTGTCCGGTTCGACCTATGGAAAAACACAATGTTTGTTAGCTTATGTTCATCTAACATTCATGGCACCTAATAAATAAATAAAAATAATTTTTTTACTTGTACATCTTGCCAATTAATTACATGTCTAGGGTCATACACATATTTATTTAATAATGAGACATGGAATACATTATGGACCTGAATGTGGTTGGGTAATGTGATCTGGCATGCTACTAGTTTGATTCTTTCTAGAATCTAGAAGGGTCCGCAGTAGTGAGGTGCTAATTTTGCACAGCTATTCCATCGCATGGAACTTATTTTTGGTTTCACTTGTATGTATACATGATCACCTATACCAAATTCTCATTACGATCTTTTCCTATCTACATATGCCTTATGTCTATCCTGGGCAGCCTTTAAATTTTGTCGAAATCTCTTGACTGTGATTCCATTTTTGCTAACATATATGGTCCTAACACTAATTTATTTTCTGGGTTGTTCCAATTAGTGGGTATTCAACATTTCCTTCCATATAGTACCTCAAAAGGGCTCACACCCATTGATTCATGGAACTATTATTATAAGAAAATTCAACTAAGTGTAGGTATTCCTCCCACTTAGTTGGTTGTTCCCTAACATACATACTCAAAATTTCCTCCATTACTTGGTTAACTCTCTCAGTTTGACCATCAGTCTAGGGTTGGTATGCAGTGCTGAATTGGATCAACATTCCTAGGTCCATAAAGAGGGCTTTCCAAAATATAGAAGTAAACTTAATATCTCTATTTGAAATCATAATTTTGGGAATGTCATGCAATCAAAAGATTTTTTTCATAAATATATCTGCAATTTCAACGGTTTTATAGGTAGATTTGACTGGTATGAAATAAGTTGTTTTTCTTAATTTGTCAAACACCACCATAATGGAATCATGTTGCTTTTTAGTTTTGGGACAACTTGTTACAAAGTCCAATGTAATTGTGTCCCACTTCCATTCCAACATAGGTAATAGATGGAGAACTCGAAGGATGCTAGTGTTCTTCTTTCACTTGATGGCACTCCAGGTACCAAGCTAGATATGCACTAATATATTTTCTCATGCCTATCCAGAAGTAAATTTTCTTTATTGCAGAGAATTCCGTTTGGTATCTTGGGTGAGAATCATATGGACTTCTATGGAATTCCTCTAGTAGGGTTTGTTTTAAATGAATATTGATTAGGAATATATATACTACTTTTAAAGGTCATAAAGTATTAACTATTTAAATCATAGTTCGATAATTTTGCTTGAGTCCGTGCTTGATAAGTTTGTTTCCATAAGAATTGGTACTCGGGATCTTTGTGTGCAGCCTCTTTAATCTTGTTGGAAAAATATGGTTTATATTGACTATAGACGATCTCATACACGTGATGTAATTTCTAACTTAATGCATCTGCCACATAATTTTATTTTCCCTTGACGTGTCTTATGCCAAAATCAAATTCACTTAGGAATGCAGTCCACCTTTCTTGGTGAGCATTTAAATTGGGCGTCTTAAATTTTTTTGTTAAGATACTATGGTCTATCATAAAGAGAAATCACTTTCTGAACAAGTAATGTCACCACATCTTCAAAGCATGAACTACAACCATAATTTCTAAATCACAAGAGAAATACCTTTTTTCATGATCTTTCAGCTTGCGGTATTCATAAGCTTCGACTCTTCCATGTTGCATTAAAACTCACCCCACACCTTCCTTGCATGCATCAATATGCAGTAAATTCCTTTTTAGGATCGACTATTCTTAGAATAGGGGCTAATGTTAACATATGTTTTAGATGCTCGAAAATATGTGGGAATTCCATTGTCCATTTGAAAGTCTTCCCCTTCTTTTGTAGAGGGGTTATGGGGTAAGAAACTTGAGAGAATGTTTCTATAAACCAGTGGTAGTAACTAGACAATCCCATTAAAGACTAAATGTCTGTAACGTTCTTAGGTACATGCCATTCCATAATCGTTCTAATTTTCTTAGGATCGATAGTGATACCCTTTGATGATATGAAATGTCCTAAGTACTGGATTTGATCCTGGTAAAAATCACACTTACTGAATTTAGCATAAAGTTGGTTATCCCATAGTGCCTGTAACACTATCCTTAAGTTCTTTTGATGTTCTTCCATATTCTTGGAATATATCAAAATGTCATATATGAATATTAAAACAAATTTATGTATATAAGGGTGGAATATTCCATTCATTAGGTCCATGAATGTGGTTGGGGCATTTGTGAGCCCAAAAGGAAGCACCATGAACTCGTAGTGTCTATAGCTATTACTGAACATTGTTTTACAAATGTCTTCATCTTTTATCTAGATTTGATGATATCCTGAGCACAGATCTATTTTTTAAAATATATTGGTGCCCTTGACTTGATCAAATAAGTCATCGATCCTTGGCAGAGGGTATTTATTCTTAATCGTCATTTTTTTCAACTATCTATAGTCTATACATAGACGCAATGTACCATCCTTTTTCCTAACAAATAACATAAGTTATCCCTAAGGTGATACACTTGGGCGAATGTACCCTTTATCTAGGAGTTCTTGTAATTTCGTTTAAAGTTATGTGAAATATGGTGTACTCATACGATATGGAGTTTTGGACACAGGGGTGGCCCCTGACACCAACTCTATCATGAAATCAATATCCCACTTAAGGGGCAGTCTTGAGATTTATTCCATAAAAATATCAAGAAATTCTTGTACTACTAGAAAATTTCCTAGACAAAAGGTCTTATCCTTTGAATTTGTATAACCTACTTGCGCATCATATATCTAACAACCCTTTCAAATGCACTTCCCTAGCTTATTGGTAGTAATTAATCTTAGTTTGAGGGCCTTCTTCACTCCATGGAACTTTTTCCTAATACCTTCATCGGTGAGGAAACTAACTGTTTTACTCTTGCAGTCCAATAAAGACCAATGTTGTTCAAACCAGTCCATACCAATTAATATATCATAAGAGCTTAAGGGTAGCATATTTAAGTTTTCTTTAATTTGATGCCCTGCCATTTCAATAGGGAAATTTTCCACCTTAGCTGTAACTCTTCTCTTGGCCCCCGTGGTCAATTGTACTAACCAGGAATCTTTAAATTTAACCATTTGTAATTGACACAATTTTATCATTTTTGGATTAATATAACTGAGAGATGCACATGGGTCAATTAAAATGCAGATAGAGTGATTAGCTAATTTACCTTCGAATTCAATCATGGTGGATTGATATTTTTCTTGGTGATCGTCCAAGGTTGTGTCAATTCTTGGTATACTTTTTTCCACTTCCTTCATAGTTGAAGCTTCTTGTAGGTTAGAAAATTTCTCTGTATGGCCACTATGTGGGTGGTTTTTATAGTAATGGGTATCTCCACATCCCCGACATTGGAGAGGGGGTCTCTACTACTGAGGAAGCTCCAATTTTCTTTCTACTTCAGTTTGTTTACTTTATGTCAATACCCCTGATTTTAGTTGGTTTTTCCCAGGGAATATAGCTCTTGGCTTCTGAGATATACTTCTTCCTCTAAGGATATTTGTATTTCTGTGGTTCAAAAAGTCTTTTGAGCCTTCTTATTCAATCCTATTTTGATACCCTCTCCCTTTTGCTTCATCTACTGATACAAAAGGAGAGCCTTGCAAATGGTTTCATCCATCGTTCGTGGGTTATCACATTCCAATCTATCCTCCATAAAAATAGGTAAAATGCTGATGAATCATTGTACTTTTTCTTTCTCCTCATGAATATATGGTACACACCTCAATAAGGAAGTGAAATTAGTTACAAACGTATCCATAGTTTGCTGGCGCAGTCACAAATCATGAAATTCTTTGGTTTTTTCGTTATAAAATCATTTCGTTGGGTACTTATCTTTAAAATGTTTTTGGAAACCATTCTAGGTGACTTCCTGTTCATTGATTCCACGAATAATTTTATTCTCTTTAGACCACAAGGTGGATTTACCTTGTAATTGATAAATTGCTAGTCTGGCTTTCAGGTTGTTTTTGTACTCATAAATCTCAAAGTAATTATTCATCTTAACCATCCACGCTTCCGCTGCCTCCTCAGCTTCTCCATCAAAGATCAGGGTTTTTATCTTCTTAAATTCTCCTTGAAGTTCTACCTTCTACCTCTTGGTTCTATTCTTGCTCGAGATGTTTTCCGATCTTCCTTAATTGTCGTTTCGACCCCCTTTTGATTCATCATGATTCTTCATTTCTCCCCCTTCACTCATACATGGTTCCATGTCTCACTGATTTTGTTTGTTTGGAAAAATTCTCAAAATTCTTTATTGTTCCTGCCTTAATCATTCATTACCAACTCTTAGATTACCCATTTCATCTCTTAATTACAGGATTGTTTTGAACAATGTTGCGTTAGCCTGATGAGATTCCTCACATAATTGTATGAACATCTCAGGGTTTGCTTCCATGTAAGACGCGATCGGTCTCGTTGATGATCCACCTCCTCCCCTCATCAATTTTTATTTTCTCTCTCTCTGTGAACATTAACATTTTGGTTATTGCTGGTGTCCCAAGTTAACCCAGTATGGAAACTTGATGCTCTGATACCACTTGTCGCATGCAAGCATTCAACATTATGTAATTGTTTTTACCAAGGTTACCATGAAAGTGATTGCCATCTTACTATAGGTGATGTAATTTTTAGGCATACATATAGTTAAGAATATAACCCTCTAACCAACCTGTGATTAGAGGCAATGGGGTCACGCACATGATTCATTTAATATATATTACATGACATATTTGTGCATTAAATGGAAAAATAGTTAATTATTCTCAATCTTAAGTGTATTACGATGTTCGTTAATTATTCATTTGCTTCTTCTCTTGAATTATAACATTGTAAAGTTAATGGGGTCACATATCCCTAGGTGCCACTTCAATCTAGTGATCTAGACCACCCCTCCCACACCACAACCATGTACTAAGTGGGCCTGCGCATTCATATCTCTATCCTACTCCAACAAATGTGTTTCATTTGGTTGTCCAATTGCCTAGGGTTCAATACAATGTTGTTAATCAGATCTGTAGTTTTAGTAACCACATTTCCCCACCCATACTTAGTTTCATGGTTCATTTCACTTTGCGGAGTTAGGGTTCCTTGTCGGACCGCACCAAAGGAGGGTTTACGGTTTGTCTAGCTTCATAGTCATAGGAATTCCTCTCCGCAACATGCATTTATTAAATATTTCCACATTATGGCTTATTTTCAACATGGTACTAACAGGACGAGTGAATTACCCAGTTCAGTCAGACCAGGGTTGCATTGCTGCGTAATACTAGACCAAGAAACCCTCAACTTAGAATTAGGTAAACTTTGAATGTAGAGCTTCGAGGTTTTCCTGCCTTGTCTCTTTGTAATCAAAACATTTAACATTTTTATTGGTTGTTTTATCTTACATGGTTCGAGGTCAGTTGCTTTGATTAATTCCTGATGTACAACTAAGATTTCCAACTGAACCTGCTTCTAATGTGTTCAATCCCTCTGTTTTCCTGCTAAACTCTACCACTGTATGTTTGCAGGTGTGTCCCTCTATGAAGTTGACTATTTCCTACAGTGGTTCAACTGGTGCTTCTTTGGTTAAATCTCGCTCTTACATAGGTGCTCTCTTATCTTTTCAGTTAAGTTCGCTCCAACACTCTTTGGTGCAAAAGGATTGCATTTGAGTGAATAATATGAAAGGCATAACTTTCATTAAGGCTATATTTCTTCTTGGATTATTTTCTCAGCATGGCCGAGTACTGTTACATTAATTCACCAGCACAATGAATGCATTCCAACCAATTGGGTTTGGGTTTGCCTTCCTTTGCATTCAATGTATCATTTTAGCCCAGACTAGGCTAACCCAAGTGGTTATATTTTGTTTACAAGTGATTAAGAACTATCTTGTAACGAACCCATATTGGGTATGATGTTGTGGCTATGCGAATATTAGCAAGTTCTTCTTTTTTTTGCTTCATAGATACATGTTCAGTAATTCCCTTGTTTCAGTTATGTTTTCTTAGTACTCCAACTTGTGAGTTATTTCTGGCTATGGTTATGCACATGTATATATAGATATCTATTGTTATAATAAATATCCTTTTTTTGTTTTAGTTACTCGGGGTTAGCCATGTCTGGTTCTTTACCATACTCTGGACTTTAATAAATTATATGTTCCACTATCAATGGGAACTGATCAATATTTCTTAACTTGTAAATAGTTTTATTTTTAATCGACTTGCAGAATAGTTATCATTTAACAGGAAAACAATGTGTGTATTTACAGAGTTAATTGGATTGTCTAGATTGTATTTTTTAAATGAAAAGCTACAATAAATAATTTACAAAGCCTCACTAATATTCAATTTCAAGAATTCACTATATTGTATAGCAGTTTTTTCTGACTTCTGAACAATCACTGGGTTTCAATTGGTCCAACTCCTAGATAGCTTCTACAGGAATTTAGTAACCCATTTTTCGACTTTTGTTTCCCTATACAGATTTGGATACTAATTCCTAATTGGCCATTCCATTATAGATCAACCGTAGTCACTTACTTTATCGAAGTCACTGTTCAAATGTTTAAGGTATCCTTGCACCGATTGTAGAAATGGCTAAGTTAATTTTCTTATTCAACACTTGTACACTTTCCACAACTTCACTGTCATGAGTCCAGTATCAGATTCTATAGTGGTAACCATTTTTTCTTTATAAGTTAAGTTAGACTATCATTCATCACAGTCATTTCTTTAAGAAAAACTTTTAGTCTTTCAAAAGAAGAGATAAATTATGCAAATCTACTAAATTGGTCTCTTATCCCTTATCATAATTAAAACATTATTAAAACCTTTCTGAGATAAATTACAGAATGATGCAACACTTATATGATTTCAACCTTTATTTCTTGTTATAGAAGACATTGAGGATACCAATCCACCCAACCACGAGTCTGGAAAGGACATCCAAAATCTCCCCGAGCTTCCTCCTTGCAAACATATTAAGAGAATACATCACTTCCCCTCTGAACCTCAAGACTACAATAGGCTTAGGAAAACCATATAAGTTAAATGGTGGATAAAACTCAATAGACTTAGGAAAACCATATAAGTTGAAAGGTGGATGAAGTCAATAGGCTCATACCCATTCTGCAAATGCAACCAAACTTTGTCGCCCACCCAAAACTTATGTGGCACCTGATGTTGATCATGTCATTGCTTGTAATTGGAATTTGATTTCTCCATAATGTCATAGACCTGTTGGTAGATATGTTGGATGTGCTCAATGAAGATTTTTGCCTTATCGACTTCCGACTGGACATGATCTGAATTTTCCTGAGTGGCTGCAAATGGTATGGCCACATCAATGGGACATAG
Organism: Pinus taeda; assembly: GCA_000404065.3. Taxonomy (NCBI): domain Eukaryota; kingdom Viridiplantae; phylum Streptophyta; class Pinopsida; order Pinales; family Pinaceae; genus Pinus; species Pinus taeda. Next base: position 25,506 of record APFE030137921.1, read on the forward strand.
TGGTTGGAATCCCAAGCCCACCTAAAAAGAGTTGTGGCCAGTCGAGCTGTGGAGAGACAGGTTATAGCTGTGTTGGACATAGGGAATGCTCTCATCCCATGTGCATGGTTGCTTTGAGTTGTACATGCGCAAAATGTGTACGAGCATCATGTTGATGACCTCTTTCTATCCATCAGTTTGGGGATGTAAAGTTGTGGACTTAGTGAGCTTGGTGTCCAACATTGACCAGAGACTAGACCAAAATGTATTGAGGAGCCTGTTGTCCCAATCTGAGATGATATACTGTGGGATCCCAAAGTGTACCCACACTCATTCAAAGAAGAGTTTAGTTGTGGCTTCTGCTTTGATATTATTCTGGCAGGCTGCCAGAATGGCCATCTTCGAGAATCTGTTGACAACCACAAAAACACAGTCATTACCACGCTTAGTAGAAGGAAGGCCCGACATGTAATCCATGGAGATGGATTCCCAAGGTTGTCTAGGGGTAGGAAACAGAGTATAGAGGCCTTTCTTCTTGATGGTTAGATTGGCAATGGCGTAGGAAATGCAACATCTGATGTACTTCCCTACATCCTGTCGGAGATTCGACGAGTAAAAATACTTCTACAGTACTGCCACTATTTTCTCAACCCCAAAATGCCCAGTGGCCCCACTGTAGTGCGCTTCCCAAATCATCTTGGCTCGCTCTCTGGAAGGAACACAAAGGTGTCCCAGGTGGCATAGCAGGGCATCCTGGAGGTGAAAATCTGGGACTTGGGACTTGCATCTGGTATGTGTGGCCAAACTCTGGGTCACTTTTGTAGAGAAGTGGCCAATCAAAAGTCTTGTGCCCAAAAGAGTTGAGCATGGTGGTTAACGCCATGATAGGTGGTTGGGTGAGGTAGTCTGTAACATTATTGGTGCTTCCCTTGTTATACTTGATATTGAAAAGGAACTTCTGCAGGTATGTGGACCACTTTTGAAGGCAATCATTTTGCAATTTCCCTTGTGTTTGTTTGAACTATAGGGCTCGATGGTCTGTACAAATGACCATTTCCTTACCCAAAAAGTAATTCTTCCATTGTCGGAAAGCCTGCACAATGGAATACATCTCTTTATCATAAGTGGGATACTTCTGGACTGTGTTTGAAAGTGTCTCACTATGATATTCCACTCGATGCCCTGTTGAGTAAGGACTGCCACAATAGCATAGTCGAAGGCATATGTCTCAATCTCAAATGGTTGTTGCAAGTCTGGTAAAGTGAGAACTAGTGCAGAGCAGAGGCGATGTTTCAACTCTACGAATGCTTTCTGTCGGTCGAGATTTAGACCAAAAGGATTTTTCTTTCGCTCCTCCCTTCATCACATGACTCAAGGGCCAAGTGATATGAGAGAATCCCAACACGAACCTGCAGTAAAAATTGGCAAGACCTAGAAAGCTACAGATCTCTGTTAGAGTGGTTGGGGCTGGCCAATCCAGAATGACTTGGATCTTGAACCGGGGTCATCAATAATGTGTCCAGATACTGAACTGGGGTCATTCCAAAAGTTAATTTCTCTAAATTGGCACACAACTTGTTTTGCCGCAGTGTTTGGAGAACCTGTCGGATGTGGTGGAGGTGCTCTTCCCAACTCTGGCTGAAGATCACGATGTCATCCAAGTATACCACTAAAAATGAGTTGGTGAATGGCTGCAATATGTCATCCATCAGCCTCATGAAGGTTGTAGGAGCATTTGTCAACCCAAAAGGCATAACCAACCATTCAAAAAGTCCCTCGTTGGCTTTGAAGGTAGTCTTCCACACATAGGAGGGTTCGATTGGTACCTGGTGATAACCTAGCTTCAAGTTGATCTTGATGAAATATTTTTGTCCCCTTCAGTTGGTCCAGAAGGTCATCAATCTATGGGATCGGGTACCTATTCCAGATAGTGATCTTGTTCAGTGCCCGGTAGTCAATACAGAGTCTCCAAGTCCCATCCTTCTTCTGTACCAACACGATCGGGCTCCCACAGGGCGATGAAATTGGACAGATGTGACCTTTCTATAACAGCTCTTGAATCTACCTCCTGATTTTGTCATTCTCTAGAACGGAGCACCAATAGATTGGTCCATTGGGCAGCGGCGCACCTGGGGTCAGATCGATGGAGTTCTTGACCTGACAATGCAGAGGCACCCCTCTAGGGGAGGTGAAGATGTCATTGTACTCCTTCATGATCTTGTCCATTTATTGTTGCTGTGTGGAGGGGCCCTGTCTAGAGGTCGTGGCCACTGTCTTATTCTTTCCCTGAGGGCGTATCATCAGGAAAACAAATTTCCTAGTTTTGGAAATAAGATTACTGCATTGCTTTGTAGTAACTAAAGAGATGGTGATAGGCGGTGCTACCTCTGGTATCCTGTACAACTTATTTCCCAAAATAACAATAACAACACGAGGCCTTGACTCATACATAGTATGTCGCTTCGATAAGTATGGTTGGAATAATAATACATCGCAAACATCAAGGGAAGAAACATCACGTAATACCTGATCCGTGAAGGGATTGATGTTGTATGGAAGATGACACTGCTGGCTCACGTGAAGATCCTGTCCTTGGTGAAGCCACCCGATGATGCACGATTGTGGATGTGATGTGGTTAGTAAGCCTAACTGCTTCACGACCTTTGCGGAAATGAGGTTCTTTTGGCTCCCGCTGTCGACAATGAAATGTAGTGGGGAAACCTTTACCCGCATCTGGGAGTGGAAGAGGCACTCCTCCTCCTCTAGATCTTTGGGTTTCTCCTTCTAGATATTCATGGTGGCAACAATGAAGTTGGGATGTGCATCGATAAGCTACTTTCCTTTGTCATTCCCCTTGTTGGGTTCTAACTCAAAGTTGTAACATGCATCTGATTCCGAAGCCTTTAGCTCAGGCACCAGTGACTGCTTTGCCCGACACTCACTTGTGTTGTGAGTGGAGCTCTTATGGAACTCACACCACTTTCCTGTGTCCTTCTTTGGCTTTGCAACATTGTTCTTTTCTTTTGCTTTGGAAGGTAGTCCTAGGCCACCCTACCTTGGCTTTGTCCTTCATTCTGTAGTTTGGGGGCACCTTTCCCTTACTTCAGATTCGGAGATCCAAAGTCTCGCTTCTTCTATTTAAAATTTTGCTCGATCTTGACCACATATCTGTATGGCATGCCAAACGAGGATATGTCCAAGAATTCCATCTCGTCCTGGATGTACCTATGTAGGCAATCGAGGTACTTGAGAACCAAATGCTTCTCATAATCCTTGATACCCAACTTTGTGTGAAGGTTATGAAAAAGATTGCTAAACTCTAACACATCTTGGTCCCTTCTCTTTTGTAGCGTTGTCCACTTTATGTAATTATCCTCATACCTCCTGACAGGGTAGTACTGCTCCTTGATGGCATCCCGGAACGAGTTCCAAGAGGGTGCGCTGAAAATAGTGAGTTCGTACTTTCATCCTTATTCTCACAGTGGGTTTCCCACTAGTCCTTGACGTGGGGGGCTACTTTGAGAAGTGCAAAGGTGATCTTTTGCCAGTTGGAAAAATCATGAAAGGAAAAATATCTTTCTAGCAGATTTAACCATTTATCTACAACACCTGCATCTATCTGACCCTCAAATATGGGAATTTCAAAGTTAACTTATACCTCAAAGGGTGTGGCGCTTCCAGAGTAGCTGTTAGAAGTAGATGTGTCACCCCTAGGTAGCCACTAAGGGATCCGGGGAAAGTTGTCCATCATTGTGTTCCTTTGTCGCTCGAGGGCTTCCTCGAGCAAGATTTTGATAAGATCTCTTGCCCCCTCGTCTTTCTTTTCATCCATGACGGGAGGCTGTGGGGATTTGCGAGGCTAGTCTTGCAAAGGTTCGACCAGTTCAAGCCCTAACTCCTTATATCTCAACCTCGTTAGGGACATGCAAAGAAAAATAGAGAAAGAGCAGACCACTCTAATACCACTGATTCAGATTTAAACATGGATGTAACAAATTACAGATATAACCATAAATACAAAGATGCAGTAGAAATAACACTCCATTTTCATTAATATCAAATACTGAAATATTCTTACAAACAGAATGGAAATAAGACTAGCTCGGGCGATGGTATCTTATCTCTAGGAAGAGATGTGGCGGCTACTTGCCTCTGAACTGCGTTACAATGAGGTTCAAGTGAATTTTTATTATTTAACAATAAGAGAAAACCCTAAACAACCAAAACCCTAACCCGAGGAGATGTAACATCAAGAGTTTATGGGCCCCGTTGGGGTGAGTTGAACAACCAAATTCTCGGGGTCGTGACTTGGTCATATTATCCCCGTTTGACGTGCATGATAACCCATTGGAAAGATCTCTCTGAGGACTACGACCTAAAGACAATTTTAGGCATAAATGTTTTGGCGGTAGATTTCCAAAAAACATCATTTAGGGTCTCAAAACGGCTCCAGAAGTTTAGGACCCAAAAAACTGCTAAAAATAGTAAATTGTGCTACAATTAAGGAAACTGAAAAGCTGAAAGAAATAATGGTGGGGGTCCAATTAGAATTGGCAGGTGGCCACCAATATCCACCTGGATCAATACCTTTGTAAGAATTTTGAACTCAAAGAAAAGATTCTTATGGAATTGTACACCTCTCCCTTAGGAGGGTACTTAGGATTTTTAAAAACTTACCACAAGGTTAAGAAATAATTTTTTTGGGATGGCCTTAAAATTGATATTCAAAAGTTTGTAGCAGAATGTTTGGTTTGCTAACAAAATAAAGTTGATACAATTGAGACCACATGCTTGTTACAACCTTTATACATTCCAAATCAATGTTGGGAGGAGGTTTCAATGGATTTTATCACAAATTTACCCAAGTCCAAAGGAAAGAGTGTCTTCATGGTGGTAGTTGATAGACTTACCAAGTATGCACACTTTTGTGCATTATCTCATCCATTTAAATCTAGTACAATTGCTACTGCATTTATGGAAACAATTCAAAAGCTACATGGAAACCCAAAGAATATTGTAAGCGACAGAGATTCCATTTTCACTAGAAATGTTTGTGTACTCAATTAGCTCATAGCTCATTTTATCATCCTCAATATAATGGGAAAACTCAGATAGTGAACAAATTTTTGGAAGGATATCTTCGTTGCTTTGTATCTGATAAACAAACCTAATGGGTCAAGTGGTTGCCTCTGGTTGATAGGTAGTATAACACTTCCTTCCATACTGCAACAAAAATGACCCCATTTATGACACTTTATGGATATCATCCATCGTCCATCACATGATATTTAAAAGAGAATTCTAAGGTTCAATTAGTGGAAGATCGCATCGAACATCAAAAAGTTCTCAAACTCTTAAAGGATAACTTCACTTTCACGTAGAATAGAATGAAGCAACAGACATATCAACATCGCAGCGAAAGAAGTTTTGATGTAGGTGACTAGGTATTTCTACGACTACAACCATACAAATAAATGTCCCTCAAGCAAGCTAATAAGGATAATAAATTATCACCAAAGTATTATGGTCCGTACAAGGTGTTACAAAATATTGGTATGATGGCATACAAATTGGAGCTTCCTGCATCATCTCGAGTGAACCCAATTTTCCATGTTTCATGCTTAAAGAAGGTTATAGGTGAGAAGATCCCAGTTCAAACAATATTTATAGAACTTGACGAGGAAGGAAAAATCATATTGGATCCTGAAGCAGCCACAGAAACAATAAATTGACAGCTACAAAAATAATCAATTTCAGAGTATCTCATCAAGTCGAAGAACTTACCTATCGAAGATTCCACACAGGAGGATGAAAATTTTATACATAAGCATCCAAAACTACTCAAGCGTTGAGGACAACAGTTTTTGAAGGAGAGGGGTATGTTAGGCCTCTATACTACTAGCGTAATCCCTTATTATTATTAGTGCAACCCCCTTATTGTATTATTGTGCCCATATAGTCCCCACGTTGTTTTTATTATGTCCCGTAGAAACCCACTATTGTTATTGTTGTACCCCTACAATATTATTGTTATGTAGGCTCTGATTGTATTGGGACCCTTTAGAATCCTATATAGAGACAGGAGGTTTTGTCATTTGTATCATCCAAGATTTTTTCATTTGTGTAATGTAAAGGAGGTTTCCCCCTCGAAGAGGCTGATTTTGAAGTCGTTGATCTATATTTTCTTCTATTTTGTGAGCTAGTTGCATAACAGCAAGTAAATGCTTATTCTTTAATTGTCTAGTGGTTAGGAAACCCATTTGTGTTTCCTCTTGTGGTTTCCCAACAGAGTCATGCATTATGTTTCCTTTAAACTAAAGTAAAAAAATGTATTTTATTATAAAGTTCCTCCTAACCTCTATTTAAACCAAACAGTTCAAATTACATAGCGTAACTTATAGACTTGGGGTGTTACATCTCCCCTCGCTCATGAGAAACACCGTCCTCGGTGTTTAGTCCAGGCATTCAGAACAAGTCTGGGTATGCTTGCCGCATAAATTGTTCATCTTCCCAGGTGGTCTATTCCATGGTAAAGTGCTTCCATTGCACTTTAACCTCACTTATAACTCGCCTCCACAACAGTTGTTCTCTCCGGTCAAGGATACTCTAGGGCTCTGCTAGAAATTCTCCGTCCGGATCGACCTAAGGAAAAACACAATGTTTGTTAGTTTATGTTCATCTAACATTCATGGCACATAATAAATAAATAAAAATATTTTTTTTACCTGTACATCTTGCCAGTTAATTACATGTTTAGGCTCATACACATATTTATTTAATAATGAGACATGGAATACATTATGGACCCGAATGTGTTTGGGTAATGTGATCTGGTATGCTAGTCTGATTCTTTCCAGAATATGAAATGGTCCGCAACTACTTCATCGCATGGAACTAATTTTTGGTTTCACTTGTATGTACACATGATCCCCTAGACCAAATTCTCATTACGATATTTTCCTATCTACGTATGCCTTATGTCTATCCTAGGTAGCCTTTAAATTTTGTCGAACTCTCTTGACTATGAGTTCCATTTTTGCTAACTTATCTGGTCCTAACACTAATTTATTTTCAAGGTTGTTCCAATGTGGTTCCAATTAGTGGGTATCCGACATTTCATTCCATATAGTACCTCAAAATGTATCATACCCATTGATTCATGGAAACTGTTATTATAAGAAAATTCAACTAAGTGTAGGTATTCCTCCCACTTAGTTGGTTGCTGCATAACATACATATGAAAAATTTCCTCCATTTCTTGGTTAACTCTCTCAATTTGACCACGAGTCTAGAGTTGGTATGTAGTGCTGAAGTGGATCAACATCATAGGCCCGTAAAGAGGTCTTTCCAAAATGCAGAAGTAAACTTAACATCTCTATCTGAAATCATAATTTTGGGCATGCCATGCAATCAAAAGATTTCTTTCATAAATATATCTGCAATTTCAATGGTTTTATAGGTAGATTTGATTGGTATGAAATGGGTTGTTTTTCTTAATTTGTCAAACACCACCGTAATGGAATCATGTTGCTTTTTAGTTTTGGGCAAACTTGTTACAAAGTACAATGTAATTGTGTGCCACTTCCATTCCAACATAGGTAATATATGGAGCAAACTGGAAGGATGCTGGTGTTCTTCTTTCACTTGCTGACACTCTAGGCACCAAGCTACATATGCACTAATGTATTTTCTCATGCCTGTCTAGAAGTAATTTTTCTTGATTGCAGAGAATAAATTTTGGTATCCTGGGTGAGCATCATATGGACTTCTATGGAATTCCTCTAGCAGGGGTTTTTTTAAATGAATCTTGATTAGGAATATATATACTACCCTTAAAGGTAAAAAAGTATTAACTATTTAAATCACAGTTTGATAATTTTCCTTGAGTTTGTGCTTGATAAGTTTGCCGCCATAAGAATTGGTACTTATGATCTTTGCATACAACCTCTTTAATCTTGCTAGAAAAATCTAGTTCAAACTAACTATAGATGATCTCATACACATGATGTAATTTCTAACTTAATTCAACTGCCACACAATTTTATTTTCCCTTGAGGTGTCTTATGTCAAAATCGAATTCACTTAGGAATGTAGTCCACCTTACTTGGTGCACATTTAAATTGGGTTTCTTAAAAAAACTTGTTAAGCTATTGTGATCTATCATAAAGAGAAATCACTTTCCCAACAAGTAATGTCTCCACATTTTCAAAGCATTTATGGCCATAAGTTCTAAATCACAAGAGAAATACCTTTTTTCATGATCTTTCAGCTTGCGGGATTCATAAGCTTCAACTCTTCTATGTTTCATTAAAACTCATCCCACACCTTCCTTGCATGCATCAATACACACAGTAAATTCCTTTTCAGGATCGACTATTCTTAGAACAGGGGCTAAGGTCAACATATGTTTTAGATGCTCAAAACTCTGTGGGAATTCCACTACCCACCCCTTCGTTATGGGGTAAGAAACTTGAGAGAATGTTTCTTAGGTATAGGCCATTCTATAATCGTTCTAATTTTCTCAATATCAACAATGATACCCTCCAATGATATGACATGTCCTAAGTACTAGATTTCATCCTAGTAAAAATCACACTCACTGAATTTAGCATAAAGTTGGTTATCCCATAGTGCCTGTAACACTATTATTAAGTGCTTTTGATGTTCTTCCATATTCTTGGAATTTATCAAAATGTCATATATGAATATTAAAACAAATTTATCTATATAAGCGTGGAATAATCCATTCATTAGGTCCATTAACAAGGTTGGGGGATTTGTGAGCCCAAAAGGTAGCACCATGAACTCGTAGTGTCTATAGTGAGTACAAAATGTTGTTTTACAAATTTCTTCAACTTTTATTTGGATTTGATGATATCCTAAGCGCAGATCTATTTTTTAAAATATATTGGTGCCCTTGACTTGATCAAATAAGTCATGTATCCTTGGCAAAGGGTATTTATTCTTAATCGTCAGTTTGTTCAACTGTCCGTAGTCTATACATAAACGCAATGTACCATCCTTTTTCCTAACAAATAACACAGGTTCTCCCCAAGGTGATACACTTGGGAAAATGTACCCATTATCTAGGAGTTCTTGTAATTTCATTTAAAGTTATGTGAAATATGGTGTACTCATACGATATGGAGTTCTAGACATAGGGGTGGCCCCTAACACCAACTCTATCATGAAATCAGTGTCCCACTTAAGGGGAAGACCTGAGATTTATTACATAAAAATATCAACAAATTCCTGTACTACCCGCAAATTTCCCAAACAAAGGGTCTTATCCTTGGAATTTGTATAACCTACTTGCACAGCATAGATATGACAACCCTTTTGAATGCACTTCCATAGATATCTGGCAGTAATTGATCTTAGTTTAAGGGCCTTCTTCACTCCCTGAACCTTTTTCTTTATACCTTCATTGGTGAATAAACTGACTGTTTTACTCTTGTAGTCCAATAAAGACCAATGTTGTTCCAAGCAATCCATACCAATTAATATGTCATGAGAACTTAAGGGTAGCATATTTAAGTTTTCTTTAATATGATGCCCTACCATTTCAATAGGGAAATTTTCCACCTTAGCTGTAACTCTTTTCTTTGCCCCCGTGGTCAATTGTACTAACCAGGAATGTTTAAATTTAACCATTTGTAATTAACATAGTTTTATCATTTTTGGATTAATATAACTGAGAGGTTCACCTAGGTCAATTAAAATGGAGATAGAGTGATTAGCCAATTTACCTTCGAATTCAATCACGGCGGGTTGATATTTTTCTTGGTGGTTGTCCAAGGTTGCATTAATTCTTGGTATACATTTTTCCACTTCCCCAACAGTTGAAGCTTCCTGTAGTTTAGAAAATTGCTCTGTATGGACACTATCTGGGCGGTTTTTATAGTAATGGGGATCTCCACATCCTAGACATTGGAGAGGGGGTCTCTGCTACTAAGGAAACTCCGGTTTTCTTTCTACTTCATTTTGTTTACTTTATGTCAGTACCCTTGATTTTAGCTGGTTTTTTCCAGGGAATATAGCTCTTGGTTCCTGAGATATTCTTCTTCCTCCAAGGCTCTTTGTATTTCTGTGGTTCAAAAAACTTTTTTGAACCTTCTTATTCAATCCTATTTTGACACCCTCTCCCTTTTGCTTCATCTGCTGATAGAAAAGGAAAGCCTTGCGAATGGTTTCACCCATCGTTCATGGGTTATCACATTCCAATCTCTGCTCCATAAAAACACATAAATTGCTAATGAATCATTGTACTTTTTCTTTCTTCTCATGAATATGTTACAAACGTATCCATAGTTTGTTAATGAAGTGAACTTAGTTACAAACGTATCCATAGTTTGTTGGCCCAGTCGCAAATCGTGAATGTCTTTGGTTTTTTCATTATAAAATCATTTCGTCAGGTACTTATCTTTAAAATGTTTTTGGAAGCCATTCCAGGTGACTTCCTGTTCATTTATTCCATGAATAATTTTACTCTCCTTCGACCACAAGGTGGATTTACCTTGTAATTGATAAATTTCTAGTCTAGCTTTCAAGTTGTTTTTTTAGTCATAAATCTGAAAGTACTTATTCATGTTAACCAACCATGCTTCCATTGCCTCCTCAGCTTCTCCATCAAAGATCAGGGGTTTTATCTTCTTGAATTCTCCTTGAAAGTTCTACCTTCTAGCTCTTGGTTCCCTTTTTGTTCGAGATGTTTTCTGATCTTCCTTCATTGTCGTTTCGACCCCCTTTTGATTCATCATGATCCTCTTTATGCTGCTGAAATTCTTCATATCTTCCCCTTCACCCATACTTGGTTCCATGTCTCGCTGATTTTGTTTGTTTGAAAAACTTCTCGGGATTCTTTCTTGTTCTTGCCTTAATCATTCTTTACCAACTCTTAGATTACCCATTTCATCTCTTAATTACTGGATTGTTTCAAACAACGTTTTGTTAGCCTGGCGAGATTCCTCACCTAATTGTATGAACATCTCAGGGTTTGTTTCCATGTAAAATGCAGTCGGTCTCATTGACGATCCACCTCCTCCCCTCATCAATTCCTATTTTCTCTCTCTGTGCACATTAACATTTTGGTTATTGTTGTTGTCCCAAATTGACCCAGTATGGAAGCTTGATGCTTTGATACCACTTGTCACATGCAAGCATTCAACAATATGTAATTTGTTTTTACCAAGGTTACCATGAAAGTGATTGCCATCTTACTATAGGTGATGTAATGTTTAGGCATACATATAGTTAATAATATAACCCTCTAACCAACTTGTTATTAGAGGCAAAGGGGTCACACACATGATTCATTTAGTATATATTACATGGCATATTTATGCATTAAATGGAAAACTAGTCGATCATTCTTGATCTTAAATGTATTATGATGTTCGTTAATTATTCATTTGATTCTTCTATTGAATTACAATGTTGTAAAGTTAGTGGGGTCACATATCCCTAGGTGCCACTTTGGTCTAGTGATCTAGACCACCCCTCCCAACCGCAACCATGTAATAAGTATTGTGATAAGTAGGCCTGCACATTCATATGTCGATCCTACTCCAACAATTGTCTTTCATCTAGTCATCCACCTGCCTATGGTTCATTTCACTCTAGGGAATTAGGGTTCCTCTCGGAGCACAACAAAGGAGGGTTTACGGTTTGTCTAGCTTCACAGTCGTAGGAATTCCTCTCTGCAACATGAATTTCTTAAATATTTCCACAGTGTGGCTTATGTTCAACATGGTACGAACATGACAAGTGAAATCCATAGTTCAATCGGACAGAGGTTGCGTTGTTGCGTGATACAAGATCGAGAAACCCTCAACTTGAATCAGGTAAAATCTGAGTGTAGAACTTCGAGGTTTTCCTGCCTTGGCTCTTTGTAATCAATACATTTAACTTTTTCTTGGTTGTTTTACCTTAAAGGGTTCAAGCTCAGTTGCTTTGATTAATTCTTGACCTACAGATAAGATTTCCAGCTGAACCTGCTTCTAATGCATTAAATCCCTCCGTTTTCCTACTAAACTCTACCATTGTATGTTAGCAGGTGTGTCCCTCTATGAAGTCGACTATTTCCTGCAGTGGTTCAAGTGGTGCTTCTTTGGTTAAACTCTCGCTCTTACACAGGTGCTATCTTATCTTTTTAGTTAAGTTTGCTCCAGTACTCTTTGGTACAAAAGGATCGCATTTGAGTGAATAATACGAAAGACATAATTTTCATAGAGGTTATATTTCTTCTTAGGTTGTTTTCTTGGCATGAGCGAGTTCTGTTACATTAATTCACCAGCACAATGCATGCATTCCAACCACCTGGGTTTGGGTTTGCCTTCCTTCGCATTCAATGTATCATTTTAGCCCTGACTAGGCTAACCTAAGTGGTTATATTTTGTTTACAAGTGATTAAGAACTATCTTGTTATGAATCGATATTGGGTATGATGTTGTGGCTATGCAAATATTAGCAAGTTCTTTTTTTTTTTTTACTTCATAGACATATGGTCGGTAATTACCTTGTTTTGGTTATGTTTTCTAAGTACTTTGACTTGTGAGTTCTTTCTGGCTATGGTTATGCACATGTATATATAGATATCTATCGTTATAATAAATATCCTTTTTTGTTTCGGGTTAGCCATGTCTCGTTCTTTATCATACTCTAGACTTTTAATAAATTATATGTTCCACTGTCAATGGGAACTGATCGATATTGCATTAATTTGTAAATAGTTTTCTTTTTTATCGACTTGGAGAAAATTATCATTTAACAGACAAACAATGTGTAATTTACAGAGTCAACTGGATTATCTAGATTGCATTTTTTTAAATGAAAAGCTACAATAAATAATTTACAGAGCCTCACTAATATTCAATTTCGAGAATTCACTAGATTGTATAGTAGTTTTTCTAACTTCTAAACAATCACTGGGTTTCAATTGGTCTGACTCCCAGATAGCTTCTACAAGAATTCAATAACCCCCTTTTCGACTTTTGTTTCCCTATATAGATTTGGATACTAATTCCTAATTGGCCATTCCACTATAGATCAACCATAGTCACTTACTCTGTTGAAGTCAGAGTTCAAATGTTTAAGGTATCCCTACACCGATTGCAGAAATGGCTAAGTTAATTTTCCTATTCAACACTTGTACAATTTCAGCAACTTCACTGTCATGAGCCTAGTATCAGATTCTATAGTGGTAACCATTTTTCCTCTGTAATTGAAGTTAGACTATCATTCATCACAGTCATTTCTTTAAGAACAACTTTTAGTCTTTCAAAAGAAGAGATAAATTATGTAAATCTACTAAATTGGTCTCTTATTCATAATTAAAACATTATTAAAACCTTTCTGAAATAAATTACAGAATGATGCAACACTTATCTGAATTCAACCTTTATTTCTAGTTATAAAAGCCATTGAGGATACCAATGTACCCAACCATGAGCCTGGAAATGACGTCCAAACTCTCCTCCTTCCCCTTCCAAACATATTAATAGAATACATGGCTTCCCCTTTGAACCTCAAGACTACAAAGTCTTGTTCAAGGTTAATAGACTCTCCTCCTTCCTCCTTCCAAACATATTAATAGAATACATGGCTTCCCCTTTGAACCTCAAGAATACAAAGACTTGTTCAGGGTTAATACCAATAAGTTCCACAAAGGTTCCACTGGCTCTAAGTCCAACTCAAGAACTCTTTGTGTTTACAACATTCTGTCTCATTTTTCTTCCACAACATCCTCTATTGGTTTCTTTCTTCCTCTCTCCTCTTTTCCTTTTGCCAGGAAGGAGTACAAGTAGTTGTTTCTTTTTTAACTGTCTGGTAGTTAGGAAATCTATTTTTGGTTCCTCCCGTGGTTTCCCAACATAGTCATGCATTATGTTTTCTTTAAACTAGAGTAAACAAATATATGTTATTGTAAAGTTCCTCCTAACTTCACTTACACCAAATAGTTCAAGGCACATAGAGTAACTTATAGAATTAGGGTGTTTGAATTTTTTTCATTATTATTAATACTTACAAATAAAATAATAAATATATTAACTAATTAGAAACCGCCCAAGAAATGTTAAAATTATAAAAGAATAAAATCTAAGATATAATCACTCAATGTAAATATATACGATAAGAAGTTATAATATTAAGTATTTTAATAAAAAACTATATAATATAATAAAATACAGTTAAGTTCGAGGAAGAATGAGTTTAAAAATATATAAATAAATTAAATAAATAATAATAATAATTAACAAATAATTAAATAAATATAATTTTAATATATATAGTTATATATTATTAATATTCTCTGTAATGATATTACTAACCTACTTTAATTATTTAATTTATATTTTAATTATATAGTATTTTTATAAATTGAATTTTAAATTTATATATATAATGATAATGATAGATTGGAAAGTTTTCACCATTAAATACAAACATTAATTTTAATGACAATTTTTAAAATTAAATATACATCCATTAGAATTAAGTCAAACTACATAACTTTAGAGTCCAAGTGACTTGGGTTTAAAGTCCATGTCAGTTGGATTTAAATGACTTAATTTAGAATATTTGTTCTTCACTCTATCTCAACTATTTATTTTTTAATAATTAAATTGTGGTTGGTTAAGGGAATAATCTTGTTAAACTGGTTGGGATTTGGGATTTCTTAATATTAAGTTTGTGATATTATAAATATGTTATTGTGCTGAGAGGTGTTACAGTTTAATATAGGATTATTATATAATTTTATATTAAAAGTAGTAAAATAATAATTTAAATAATAAATTAAAAATAATAATATTAAAAAAGAAATTAATGTTTGCCATAATTAAAATATTTCAATTTGCATATTAATTATACATAACTTTATATATAGACATAAAATAATTCAAAGTAAACAAAAAATTACTTTTTAGTATGAGGAAAGAATGTAATGTATTCACTATTTAATATGGAAATAAAGGAAAAAAAATACTTTTTATTAAGATGGAGAAATGTAATTTCTTCATTACTTAATATGGAGATGACAGGAAATAGTATTATTGATATTACATTATGTGTAATTCATCATAGGTTCAATTTACATATGATATTTAAAACAAAAATATATTGATAACAAAAAAAATATCATATTGTCATCCATAAGTAAAATATTTCAATGTCCATATTAAATAATATAATTTTATATCTAAATTATATATAGAAAAATAAAGTAATTTAAATTTAAAATTTTCTTATATTTTCACTTTCCATAACTAGGAATATGTGTAATTTATTTTATTTCTAATATGGAGTAGATATATAATATTTCAAAAATATAAATAACAATCAAAGTTTAATAGTAAAAATAATTAAATGTATGCATAGAGGAAAAAAAGATGAGGGGACATGTTTTAATATTTTAATGTAGAGTAGATGGATCTAGGCTAGTACAATAAAATTATAAAGTAATGTTTATATTAAAATACATTTGCACTTTAAATGGAAAGAGGTTTGTTGATTTTTTTTCTTTTTTTTGATTGAGGGCCTAGATTGATTCTCAAGGGAATGGATGGATCTAGGCTAGTACAATAAAAATTATAAAAATAATATTTATATTAAAATAAATTTGAACTTTAGATGGAAGGAGGTTTGTTGAGTTTTTTTATTTTTAATTGAGGGCCTATATTGATTCTCAAGGGAATATGCTCAACATATGCGTAGTCGCAATGCTTATCAAGTGTTGTAGTGTATTACACAGTTTTTTTAGGTTGCAATGACTTTTAAAAAATTAAAAAAATTACATTCATGTTGCGGCCCATCGATTTCCTAGGGACTTGAGATTATTCCAATTCTAATAAGTTCCTCCATGTCCTCATTATTATTTATAATATTCATTTTATATAAGAAAAATTTATTTAGAAAAATGGCCAATTACTTTTAATAAATTAAAAAAATTATTCGTGCCACGTGGCTAATTTCCTAGGGATTTGAGATTATTCCCATTCTAATAAGTTCCTCCATGATAATTTCCTCATTAATATTTATAACATTCATCTATATATAAGAAAATATATAACAAGGTATTTTCCTACGTCTTCACTACACAAATGAGTTTGACCAGCTTATGCCACTAATCTCCACGAGATCAATTATGTGTTCCTTATAAATTTAGTAACTGCGCATGGTTTGGATGTTAATGATTTGAAGGAGTGCTCTATGGAATATTTATTTACTTTTTAAATACAAATGTATAAAAGTAGCTCAACTATGAATTTGGCTTGTCCTAGGTTTTCAGTGTAGGATTAGTGTAGAATTAGGTAAAGTAACAAAAATGAATTTGTGCTCTAAAATTAATTAGCAATAATTCAATAACAAATTTTCAAATTGCAAGATGTTCTTATTATTATTTTTCTTTAAAGATTAATATTTATCTATTTTAATCACAAATTTAAGGAGTGTTTAGAGTGATATAATTTCTTCTTGTGTATTTTTTTTTAAATGCAAAATTTGGAAAAAAAAGTTTGCAACTCAAAGATAAAATTGACAAAAAAATATAGCTCAAATATAAAATAATAACATTACTTGAAATGCTTAAAAATGTTTTAACCATGAAAATTTATTTCTTTTCATCATACATTTTAGTTGACATTGAAATATTTTGACGCGTATTTTTATTTTTAAATTTTGAAATGTATTATATTGTAAATTGATTATAAGTAAAATAGGTGAAGTTAATATATAAAATTGGGCTTTATGATTATTTAATTATCAATTTTTGAAATATACCATACATTAAAAAATTGTAAATTTATAGATTTAAAATTCCATGAATAGTGTTTCACATGTTATATTTTTAAAAAATTTAAGAGATTCAAATGAGATTATAGTAAATGAATTTATGAATGCCTATTTTGTTTCATTTATTTTATATGAATTTATTTTTGAAAAATTCATTATCTATTATTCATTTGTTTTTAAGATTTTGCACTATATTTTGATTTATTTATTTTTTCATTAAAAAACCTATAAAATAATAATTTATAGGGTTTATTAATCTAAGGCTTCATGTTCCTAATAATGCAAGATAGTGCAAAAATGCAAAAATGCAAGACAATGAGACAAGGCATTGGTTGGAAAGTGTGAATGGTGTGATTATTATCCTGTTGATTTGAATTGGTGGGCTTCTTGTCATGAGTCTTGGTGTGTTTTGGAAGAGACTAGCATTTAATAACTGTGCTCTGTTGGAGTTTTTAAAGTTGAATTTTGTGTCAATCCCATTTAAATTGTTGTTTGATTTTTATTAAATGTTTATTTCATAATTACTATATTACTATATTAAATTTATTAAAATGATTATTAAATATAATATGTTGTTATTATCTCTTTTTCATTGTAAGTTTGGTGTTTTGGTGGAGTGTTTAAAGTTGAATTCCTTATCAACCACATTAAAATAACTATTTGATTTTTATTAAATGTTTATTTGTAATTTATTTCATTATTTTAAATAATTTATTAAATGATTATTAAATAATGTTGTTATTATCTTCTTTCTTTGTAAGCTTGGCATGACTACATCTTCATCATGTCCAATATATCACCCCAATAGGGGCAGGAAATTGAACAATCATGACTTCACATCAAGGGGTGTCTTAAAGAAACATCGATTACTCGTGGACAATTATTGTTATATATTATTTCTTTATTATTATTACTATTATTAATAATATAATAGTAATAATATAATTATTATTTTTTCCCAAGAAAAAAATCGTAATTTCCATTAACAAAAAGAAAATTACATATTGTATCATCTGCATAAGGATATGCAAAATATCAGATATGGACCAAGCCATTTTATCCAGTGCCATGTTCATTTAGACCATCAATATATACATAAAAGACATAAATATATACAAGTAAAAGCATAACTCGATCATATAGTTCAAAAAAAATAAACACAAATGCTCATAGTCATTGAATGATCATGGCAAATCATTTACAATCATCCCCATCATGTTCTATGAAAGGCCGATGGAAGTACTAATAAGTCTCCAGATCTCGGTGTTCTTGAATTATCCATTGCCCCTTGTCTTGTTGCAGCCTCCTTCGAAAGAACACCAGAGATCGAATTCTTTTCCCTGTATATATGTGAGCATACAATAAAATCAAAAAGTGATTTTTGAGTGATGAATTCATCCAGTAAACCCTTGAGTGTGTGCACGTGAAAATGAGATGTAGAGTTGATCCAATTGATAACAAGTTTTGAGTCCCCAAAGATCTGTATCATGTTGTAGTTTTGCTCAAGTACAAAAATGAGAAGGTGTCTGTGACTGTTGAGTTTAGAATAATTGTTGGTGCCTCTCCCCAATTCCATTTTGAGCTTGAAATAATGTGTTTCAATAATGTGAAGTACAACTCCAGTCCCACATCAGGTGTCTTGTGCCAACCCGTCAAAATATGTCCAAGGGAAGGTATGATCAATTATTTCAGGAGTAATGACAAGGATGGATTTTGTTGCCAGTTTCTTAGGAATTGAGTGATAAATTGCGACAATGTAATTGCAAGTTGTTGTCCATTGGAAGGGTGCATCCTAGAATATAGATCGATTCCTGACTAGTCATATACCCCAACATACTAGCAGAGGGAGATTCCTCATTTTCTGTGATGTTGCAGAATTCCACCAAATTTTCCAAGCATTTGTGAGATGAGTCCCATTCCATCTGATCATGATATTAAGGGAATGATAAATCTGTTGCCACACTTGACATGTCACAGGGAAGTGTAGGAAGAGATGATCTATGTCTTCAGCCTGATCCTTGCAAAGACAACATCGAGATGGACCATGAAAAGCATGACGATTTAGATTATCATCGGTGGGCACACTGTTTCATAATATGCACCACATGAATAGACGCGCTTTATGTGGTGCCTCAAGCTTCCATAGAGGCCACCACCACCATTCCACCCGCATAGGTTCCTATGTTGATATTAGAAAAGTGTATCCATCCTCGAGAGTGTAGTGGCCATGAGATGCTGCAGCCTATATGATTTCATCATCCCTGTTAGTAGTCCTAATATGATATTATTCTAGTGCCCTAATGAATATGTTGCAATCCAAGCTCCACCTCTCTGGTATCCTGACGTCCCCTGTAGTTAACCATTCCTGTGAGATCCAAGATGTGATCCTTCTGTCTGCAATATGTGAGATATGAGTGATACTGTCGAGTGCAAGTAATTGTCCTAGCTCCAGTGGTAAGATGTGTACATTTCCACATCTCGACCAAGCATCAATGGCTAGTTGAACTAGCTCACCATTTCCAACCCACCATGTCAATCCTCGCTTAATGACAATTATGGAGCATGTGATAGCCTTCCCAGTGATGGAGGATCCAGTAATACCTGGGATCGATGTATGAATCCAATCATTACTGATAAAGGGTATATGTATTTATGATAAACCACCTCTTTCCATAAACTATCAAATTTAATAATTTTCCACCCCATGTTTGCTGCAAGTGCCTTAGAAAATAAGTTCAAATTCTTTATACCCCATCCTCCCCATTTTTCTGGTTTTCCAATTCTCTCTCATTTCACCCAAGAAAAATTCCTACTAATATTTTTCCCTCTCCATAAGAATCTACAACAAATTTTTTGTACTCTGTTGATGATGCCTTTTGATATCGAGGCCAACACCATCTAGTACACTAGTATCACCTCCAATATAGATTTTACAAGTATCAGTCTTCCCACTCTAGAAATCCATCTCTGCTACCATATGTTGATAAGACCTTCAATTTTTGTAATAAGCCATGTCCAGTACGCTATGCGGTAATAATCAAGCTTGAGTCTGAAGCCAAGATACTTGAGACCTGCCTCCATTTCTTTCCTTGTGAATTGAAAATGATGAAGTGCACGTCTTTGCTCATTTGTAAATAGGACACCAGCATAATGGTTGATTTGTTGCAGTTTGGCACCATACCTGTAGATTTACAAAACATGGATATAATATTCTTGAAGCAAGTGGTATCATGGATGGAACCATCTAAAGAAATAAGTACATATTCTACAAATAATAGATGCGTTAGATAGGAAACACATGTCATCTTGACACCACCTAATGACTCATTAGCTCGAGCATTGGATATGAGTCTACTTAACCCTTCCATGATCAAGAGGAATAATATGAGTGATAACAGACACCCTTGTCTAAGTCCACATTCAACATGGAAAAAATTATATGCAGCCCCATTGATGAGTATGCTATATGATGCAGATGTAAAATAACAGATAATCCATTTAATGAATGACTAAGAAGCCAATATGGGTCACTATAAGTTGAAGGTAATTCCAACTTGCTTTTTCAAATGCTTTTGATAGGTCAATCTTGAGTATGATACTCTTAGTGTTCTTGAGCTTAATAGAGTGGATCCCTTCTTGTGCGATCCCAATGATTTCATGAATCTGGCGGTGATTGAGAAATGCAAATTATTCCTTGGAAATCATCTTGGATCAAATGGGCTTGATTCAAATTGCAATAATTTTTGAAATGATTTTGTATATGCAATTACATAAGGAAATAGGTCGATAATCATTAAATTATTGAGGGTTATCAACTTTGGGAATTAGTGCAATAAAAGTCGAATTGAACCCCTCGTGCATCTTCCCCATAAGTCTGTAGTCGTCAATTGCAATGAGGAGATCAACACCAATATGATCAAGGAAGGTAAGGTAGAATTCAATAGGCCATCTGTCTGACTCATTTAGTGTCTCTTCTTCCTCTCCCTCCACAAATATAGGCAATGTCCCTGCTATGCGAAGTACCTCTTTAATGGTTGCTTCTCTAGTGCCCTGAACATTTTGGAGAAATGTATAATACACATGTCGGAAAACTTATTGAAAGTACTGGCTTCCCTTCCATTATGATCTCTTAGTGTCCAAATTGTATTACTCAGTTTCCGCCCCCTAGCACATTTTTGAAAGAATTCTAATTTTCATCCCCAACCTTTAGCCATATGACTCTGCTCTTTAATCTCCAAGTCTCCTTTTTGTATCTTAGGAGGCGAATATTCTATGTTTCCAACCTTATCAGGTGTTCCTTACTTTACTTTGGTGAATAACTAGCATTACTATTGCCCTCCATCTCCGATATGTCAAATTCAATTTTCAAAATAGTAGCTCCATCCCTTTTCCTTTTCCCTTTAGCCCATATTATAGTCTTGTGTTTTATCTGGGCTAAATTGCTGGCAATCACCTCAACCAATGTGGAGTTGTTATCTTGTCCAGAGTGAATCAAGGATTCCATAATTATTTTGTGTAATTCTTCTTCTACAAGCCAAGCCGAGTTAAATTTGAAAGGAGAATTTGGCTTGTAATTGGAATTCATATTTTCCAAATATATCGGGGAGTGATCAGATATACCCCCCCATCCCACCTGTTGTCTTATTCTGTCCAGCCTCTCCGCTAGTGGTGCTTTAATAATAAATGGATCCAATCTTCTGGCCAGTGCATCCTCACCTACTCTCCTATTCTACCATGTAGGTTGTATCTTGGCCGAGTCAATGTTCATGAGGTTATTATAATCCAATAGGTGCTCAAAGTACTTCATCAAGGGATTAGTCTGAGCCCTATTACCCCATGATTTGTCATGTCCCAAGGATAATTTTAGGTCTCTTCCTATAATGATATTTTCATTATTCATAAGATATGTAGACATCAGATTATCCCAAAACCCATCCTATTATGGTAGGGTCCATATATATTAATAATTCTGAGTGGTACATCAATTTTAGTGGTACATCAGCTCCCAATAATCCTTCACCTCCCCATATATTGTCGATCTTGATAATCTTGTTAATGAATCCCATGGCGCATTCCCTAGATCTCACTCTCACATCCAGTGTATGGAATTTCTAGCTCGAGAGAATGGTCAACAATAGAGAGTTGATAGTTCCCCCTTCTCCCAATGTCTCTTATAGTAATAAAACATTAATCTTAATTGAGCCTTGTAGGGTTGTGCTATATTCTTTCCACGAATAGCCCACGTAGAAGGGGGGTGGAGCCCCCCCTTGGTTGCGCTAATTGTGTAGTGGGGGGGAGTCACAGGGGGTTTAAGGGGTGTAGGTAACCCCACTTTATGGGGTCAGGGGCAGCGCGCCGATTTTTTTTTGTTTTGGACCCTATGTTAGGTTGGGCGGACCTACCTATGATTTTGTCCATGATTTTCGCACATGGTTTTGGACGCGATGGTTTTCGGTCCATGGTTTTGGACACAATGGTTTTCGGTCCATGGTATTGGATGCTTTAACATGTATAAATATGTATTGTAACATTGAAAGGAACATAATGAAAAATCAAGCTAGTAGTCTCGGTTTTTGGATCCAGGGGAAAATCTCTATGTATATGTGTTTTATGTTTTATGCTCCCGCATTGTTTATTTTATGTGTTATAGAATTCGTATGTAGGTAATTTATGTATGGGGTTAAAACCTACATTTGGTATTAGAGTTGTTTTGGCTTCAAGGGGACGCCTTTGTTGCTGAGGGGTTTTGCTCGGGCCTGTGGTAGACCCTGTTCAGTGGGAGATCTGCAAGATCGATTTTGGTGGTGAAAGAAGATGACAAACAGTAGAAAGATAAAGATCGAGAAATTTAATGGTCAGAGTTTTGAGTTGTGGAAACTCAGTATGGAGGATCTATTGGTGGATAAAGATTAGTGGACCACGGTAGATCTGGGTACTAAACCAATGGGAGTGTCCAATGAAGAATGGAAGAAGTTGGATTAGAAGGCAAAGAGCACAATATGATTGTGTGTCTCAGATTCAATATTGTTGACTGTATCAAGGGAAGCTACGACGAAGGCTTTGTGGGACAAATTAGGGAGTTTGTACCAATCTGTCTTTGGTGAATAAATTGTTCCTGCAGAAAAAGTTGTATAACCTGAGGATGAAAGATGGAGACTCAGTGACAGAGCATCTTAATGCATTTAATACTGTGGTAAGTCAGTTAGCATCTGTTGATATTAAAATTTCAGATGAAGATAAGTGCATCAGTTTGTTGTGTTCTCTACCAGATTTGTGGGATAATCTAGTTATTGTAATAGGTAGCAATGCAAATGCCTTACAGTTTGATGAAATAGTCTCATCCTTGTTGACGAAGGAGATGACACAGAAAAATATGGAGAGCCAGAATGGTGATGCCTTATCTGTACGAGGACGGTCCCAGAACAGAAACGAAAATAAGTCATCGAGTGGGAGATCTAAATCTCCAGGAAAACCTGTAAAGGTGGCATGCTGGAAATGCGGAAAGGAAGGGCACTACAAAAGGGACTGTAAATCTAAAGCTCCTAATAAAGGAAAGGGATCTGATGATGCTCCTTCTACAGAGCATAAAACCACCTCAGATGAAGGTGGGGATGTGTACTTGGCTTTTTCAAGGACACATGTAGATCATGAGGCATGGTTGATTGACTCAGGTGCATCCTTTCACTTCACTCCCCATAGAGAGTGGTTCATATGAGTATGAGAAATATGATGGTGGTGATGTCTTCTTGGGGGATGACAGGAAGGCTAGAATCGTTGGTCATAGAAAAGTAAAGTTGAAGTTGCAAGGTGAAAGGGTTAGAACACTTCCAGCTGTTCTGCATATTCCTGCATTAGCCAGAAATCTGATTTCTGTAAGCAAGCTGGATGATGTAGGTGTAAAATTAGTGTTCGAGAAGGATACCTGTAAGATGGTTCAGGGGGAACTTTTATTGATGCGGGGAGTTTGCATTGCAACTTTGTACAAGCTACAAGGTAGCACTGTTGTTGATGGGTGCAACAGTTCCGTGGTTCCTGAAAGTGGAGCAAAAAATCTAGTCGTCTCTGAAGAGAAGACCATGTTGTGGCATCAAAGACTTTGACATATTGGAGAGAAGGGCCTTTGAATACTTCATGGTAAAGGTATGGTAGAAGGTATGAGTAATATCTCTATGGACTTTGATTTTTGTGAAAATTGTGTATATGGGAAGCAGAATCGGGTGAGTTTCCCCTCTGGTGGTAAGAGGGTGAAGCAGATATTAGAGCTTGTGCGCAGTGATGTGTTTGGACCTGTGAAGGTTCTATCACTGGGTAAGTCTATGTACTATGTATCATTTATATATGACTTATCAAGGAATACATGTATAGATTTCGTTAAGAAGAAATCTGAAGTCTTTGATAGGTTTAAAGAATTTAAGGCTCTGGTGGAAAACTAGACAGAGAAGAAGATAAAGGTGTTGAGGACAGATAATAGTGGAGAGTTTTGTAGTAAGGAATTTGAAGAATT
>APFE030137921.1:60259-71600 GCA_000404065.3 Pinus taeda
ATCATAACACCCACCTCACTTATCTCACCTTCCTTTACTTTGTTGTTTAAGGACTTTATATATGTATATACATATACATATACATATATAGGTCGTATGGGAAACGTCTAATGAGAATGTTGGTTGATTAAAGTTACTGCTAGGTCTATGTTTAAACACGTGATAATAAAGGGTGATATTGGAATTCACTGAGAGAAAACCCAAAGACAAAACTTTTTACTAGTCAGTTAAGAATCAATTAATTTCTCTTCCTTTGATATAAAAGAAGATATCCAAAAAAAAAAAAGCCAAGGAAAGTAATCGAGGAAGGAAGTTGGAGGCATCAAGAAGAAGAAAATAGTATTGCATAAAACCCAACAAGGTATAGTGTGGAAAGGCAAGACACTACCCTAAATTCTTCTAGAGCTAGTTGAGAGTTAGTGGAAGCCTCAAGACTACTGTAAATTCTAGGTTGGACCTAAGGGGTATGTTTCGTGAGGATTAACCCTATTAGGGTTACTGATTAAGACTACTCTGGTATTAAATTCTCAAGGGAGAGACAATAATGTAATTGCCTTTCTCAAGGTTGGGTGATGTGATTGCCCTATGGATTCCAAGAAAACTTGACATATCTTATAACTTGAATTTATAATATGGTTAATAGTTGTGAATATTTCTATTGGTGGAAAACTAATATCTAAATCATAAAGTTGTGTTTATTTCATAGAGATGAGGGAAGTAATCTAGGTTCTGAATTTTTTTTTTTTCCCTTATTGATCTGGATCTTTTCACTTCAAGGATGCATACAAAATTGCATATAAAAGAACATGTAACCATTAAAACATATCACATAGAAGAAGCGGAAATAAAATGCAATCATGAGAAAAAAAAGGCACAAAACAACTTGATAATGAAGTTCACCCAACGTGGGTTACATCTCTGGGCCTTGCTAAAAGTGGGTAGGCCTTGTTCACTAGCATTCTGCAAAATTAAATTACATGTATTTACAAAAGACACCTTATAGCTCCACTCCAGGGGATGGTTGAAAAATGCAAACCTTTGTTGAAGAATTGGGTTGCAATGTCGAAATCTTAGCGAAAAATCATGAAACATTATTGTAAAATCGACCCATTTCTGGCACCATCAAAATATGGACGCTCAGGAATATCAAATATTTATTCTTAATGGTTAGATGGAATTTTGCTGCTCGGTTCACAAATATGACTTCACCATTGCGCAGCTTGCGAAAAATTGAGTAAAATGAGTATTAAGTCGTCCTAGTTCTAAAACTCTTAAAATTTGGCCCTTAGCGAATCTTTTTAGATTCCTCATGATTCGACAAAGATTCCTCTCTACAATCTGACTGACGATCTCATTCTTTGATGACAAATATGACTTCACCATTACACTCTTTGCGAAACACTGAGTAAAATGAGTATAAAGTCGGACTAGTTATGAAATTGTTAAAATTTGGCCCTTAGGGAATCTTTTAGATTCCTCATGATTCCACAAAGATTCCTCTCTGCAATTTGACTGAAGGTCTCCTACTCAGATGAAAAATCTGACTTCACCACTACACTCTTTATGAAAAACTAAGTAAAATAAGTATAAAGTTGGCCTGATTCTGAAATTGTCGAAATTTGGCCCTTAGGGAATCTTTTAGATTCCTCATGATTCCACAAAGATTCCACTTTGCAATTTGACTGAATATTGTCTGATCAGATGATAAATTCGACTTCACTATTGTGCTCCTTGTGAAAAAAGTAAAATGAGTATAAAGGCAACTTGGTTCTAAAATTGTCAAAATTTGGTCCTTAAGGAATTGTTTAGATTCCTTGCATATTCTCGTGCGTCAGGTTTCTACTACTCAGTTTTCGTGCCCACTTAGGGTTCGACCTCTACATTGGGTTTCGTACCCCTATTCATTTGTGGAAAATATGAGTTTAAATAAAAAAAAACTTGGTGCTAATTTTTAAGCCTACCTTCCTAGGAGAATGGTTGGAAGTATTAATTTGTTGGGTCATTGGCTAATTTTATTTTTTTTTGGTTATTTTTTTATGTTTAAAAATATATAGACAAAATTCGTTAGCCAAAATTTTGGGGTCACCGGAAAAATTAAGTAGGCGAAAATTTCACGAGTTTCAGGTGCTAGAAACTGTCACCACCAATTTCAGCCAAATTTAGGTGCCCCACCAGATTTAGCCAGCCTACCAAATTTAGTTGGTGCTCCACTAAATTTAGCTAAGGGTCCTAGCTTACCAAAATTTTTGACTGACCGTAACTTTTGCATACAATGTCAGACTTAGGTCTTGTTTGCGCATTTGGAAAGATTGTGACGAGCTCTTCAATTTGACCTTAGTTTCATGGTAATCCCAGAACTTTGATTTTTGAGCCTTTCCTAAGCCCTCTTTGATCACTGAGTGTTTCAGGAGCCACCTGGATCATTCCTCCCCACTGAGGAGCTTTTGGTCGTCCAAAAGCATGAACACATTCTACAATCTGCATGTGCCCTTTTCAAGCCACACTTTCCACATCTGCATTCCATGCAAACTTGTGATGCATTCTTTGTAAATTACATGCACAACCAAGCATGACTCAAATAAAATCATACTTGCTAAGATTTTAACACACTCTTTGGTCAAGTTTACATCAAAATCATAGCAAAAACCAATACCCCAGCTATTGATGAAAAGAGGCCCAAACATCATCATGTAGCTTTCATAAGTGATGGAAAACACATTTTCGCTTTTACAATTATTTCACAACATATGATTTACAAAATGAGTCCTTGACAAGTTATTATATCTAGTATAACCATCCCTTACTCAACAAAGTGAATGGGTCATCTCCCTGTGGAGGGTTCGGTTGTTAAAAATCTTTACTAGATAGTTCCTTTGTAGATGCTTTCGGGGCTTGGAGTATCTGACATGTGGTTCTTTGATGTCCATCATTGTCACAATGACTACAATGGTTCTTTCTCCTCCAAACTATCTTGGAACACTTATTCTTGGTGCACCTTTGTTAAGTGCTCGTGGGACCCTCACTCTCACTAGAATGTCATGTGGTGTTCCCATGATCTATCATTGGTTGGTCACTAGTTATCTTGGAGAAATCTCCAACCTCTATTATGACATACCCAAGTCCTACATGGCGAGGCAATTCCTCCACTTTGATGGGATTCACAATGTTATGGCCTTTAATGCCAAGGCCCTTCCCTTAATACCCCATCTTCTTTAAAACTTTTTATCCAATTCTTGTAGTATGTTTCTCAAAAGTAGCTAAATCATCATCATAAAAATGAAATGAAATTCAAGAATCACTTGTTACCTCATGCTTGTTATGTTGTAACTTTTTGAAGGCCTCCTCAATGGCTTGTAGTTGTTGCTGCAAAATTTGTTTCTCCTTCTCTGCTTCTTGTAGGATTCTCTTTAGTTCAACATTTTCCACTTGAATTCTTTGGTTGATCTCTTCAAGTTCTTGAAGCCATGGAGTCTTTGGTTCCCTTCTCATCTTTGGCATAATGTTTGCTGAAATCTTTGTCTCATTGCATGAATCGAAACCCAAGTCAATAGGTCCAAAACCTGCAAATCTTGCAACCATGATCTTCTCATCGTCCTCTTATTCAGATTCTTGGTCTTGTTGCAAAATTGCAACTGTCTTATGCTTATCCTTTCTTCATTCCTCTTTGGCGTCAATTTAAATGCGATTTCCAGCAATGTTCCTCATCATTCCCTTCTTTCTTACAATGAGTACAAGAGGGCATTGTTTCCTTTATCTTAGTTGTTGTTTCCCAATTTGGGTGGTATTCTTGTTCGTGTTTCCCCCTATTTGCAAAATATGCAACCTTCATGCTAGCTTCATCAAGAGCTTTAGGTTCAAATAATAGCAATGAATGACCCAAATCCAATATATTTCATGAAAGTCTCGAAAGTGTATAGTGGAACAGTCAATTCTAATGCTTGTTTCCTAAACTCCTCTGTAAAATTATGAAAATTTTCACCTTTAATTTGTTTCAAATGTTGTCATTCCATCATGGTTTTTTGTTTGTAACCCAATGGGTAAAACTATCCTCTTAAAGAAGAAACGAACTTAGACCAAGATGAAAGATGTTTACAACTACTATTACCACATTTGTACAGTTTTCCTACCCACGAGAAAATATTGGTGCCACTCAATCGAAGGGATGCTAGCTAGATCTTGGCTTCATCCTCTTTTATTATTGTATGCGACAATACACTTCAACCTGTCTGATCTAGCTATCTAGCTTTTCTGCATTAGATTCTCCGCTAAACATAAGAAAATTAAACATGAAATCAAAATTAAAAATGACTTTTTAGATGCATTCCTATCATGCCTATTAGAATGATGAGAAGAGGAAGAATAAATTTCACTGGAGGACAGAGAGGGAGGGGGATCTTCTTCTCCACCTTCATGATTTACCGAGGCATGCTCGTATGGATCTTTTTCTCTTGCTTCATTGTCTTCTCATATTCTGCAATTTTTTTTTCCTCTTTCTCTTCGATGGAATAGAAGGCCTTGCAATAATTTAGCTCTTCCTCCAACCTAGCCTCTTCATTTGACATTTTCCTTCTTTATATTACACACCCCACTTTTGGAGCAAAAGACTTAAGTTTTCCTTCATCTCTTTGGAGCTTCCCTTGGTTATCATATACTTGCAATTCACACCAATAGAAGACCCACTCTGATACAAACTTGATCTGGATCTTTTCACTTCAAATATGCATACATATTATTTCATATAAAAGAACATGTAACCATGAAAGCATATCACATAAAAGGATAGGAAATAAAATGAAACCATGAGAAAACAAAGGCGCAAAATAACTTGATAATGGAGTTCACCTAGTGTGGGTTATGTCTCCGGGCCCTACTCAAAATGGGGAAGCCTCATTCATTAATCTTCAGCAAAATCAAATTATATGCATGTAAAAAAGACACCTTATACCTCTATTCCCGAGGATGGTATGAAAATACACACCTCTGCTAAAGAAATGGGTTGCACCATTGAATTCCTGCTAAAAAATTGTGAAAATTGATTGTAAACTTGACCCCTTTATGGCACCATCAAAATATGGACCCTTGGGAATCTCAAAGATTCCCCAACGATTCCTTATCGCTGGTTGACTGGAATTTTGCTGCTCATATGAGAAATATGAATTCACCACTGTGCTCCTTGCGAATAACTGAGTAAAATGAGTTTAAAGTCAGCCTAATTATGAAACTGTCAAAATTTGGCTCTTAAGGAATCTTTTAGATTCCTCATGATTCCATAAATATTCCTCTATGCAATTTGACAAAGATTTCCTGCTCAGATGAAAAATACAAATTGATCACTGCGCTCTTTGTGAAAAACTAGATAAAATGAGTAAAGACAATTTGGTTCTGAAACTATCAAAATATGACCCGTAGCGAATCTTTTAGATTCCTCATCATTTCCAAAAGATTCATATTTACAATTTGACTGAAGATCTACTGCTAAGATGGAAAATTTGACTTCACCAGTGTGCTCCTTGTGAAAAATTGAGTAAAATGAGTATAAAGTCCACCTAGTTCTCGAACTATCAAAATTTGGTCCTTAAGGAATCTTTTAGATGCCCTGTATATTCCTCTACATCGAGGTTCCTCTCCCTGGTTTCCTATCCACTCATTGTTCCACCTCTGTATTGGGTTCCATGCCCCTATTCCCTTGTGGAAAATATGAGTTTATATAAAAAAAATGGCGTTAATTTTTAAGCCTGCCTTCCTAGCAGAATGTTTGGCAATACTAATTTGTTGGGTCGTTGGTCAATTTTTGTTGTTGTTGTTGTTGTTGTTGTTGTTGTTGTTTTTTATCATTTTTAAGAAATATGTACAAAATTCGTTGGCCAAAATTTTGGGGTCATCGGAAAAATTAAGAACGCAACAATTTCTCCAGTTTCAGCCCCTTGAAATTGTCACCACAAAGTTCCAAATTGTTGTCTCATTAATTTTCCAAATTTAGCAGCTCCACCAAATTTAGCGAGACTTCCAAATTTAGTTGGTGCTCCGCTAACTTTAGCCAAGGGGCTTAGTTGACCAAAACTTTGATTGGCCATAACTTTTGCATACGATGTTAGATTGAGGTGTCATTTGCGCTGTTGGAAATCTTGTGACGAGCTCTTTGATTTGAGTTTCATGGTAATCCTAAAACTCTCATTTTTGAGCCTTTCCTGAGCTCTATTTGATCACTGAGTGTTTCGAGAGCCACTTGGATCATTCCTCCTCATGGAGGAGCTTTTGGTCCTCCAAAAGCATGAACAAAATTTTAAATATGCATGTGCCTTTGTCAAGCCACACTTTCTACATCTGCATTCCATGAAAATGTGTGGTGCATTCTTTGAAAATTACATGCAAGACCAAACATGTCTCAAACAACCCAATACTTGCCAAGAATTTATATACACTGTTTGGTTAAGTTTACAGCAAAATCATAGCACAAAACAATACCCCAACTATCAATAAAAAGAGGACAAAACATCATCATGTTGCTTTCATAAGTGATGGAAAACACATCATCATTTTTACAAGTATTTCAAAACATATGATTTACAAAATGCAGCCATGACAAGCTATTATATCAAGTAAAACCATATCTTACTCAACAGAGTGAATGGGTCATCTCCTTGTCGTGGATTCTCTTGTTGAACATCTTCACCAGTTGGTTCCTTCATAAGTGCTTTTAGGGCTTGGATTATCTGAAATTTGTCTCTATAGTGTTTTTCCTTGTCACAGTGACTACAATCGTTCTTTCTCCTCCAAACTGTCTTGGAACACTTATTCCTAGTGTGCCTATGATAAGTGCTTGTGAGACCCTCACCATCACTAGAATGTGATGAGGTACTACCATCATATGTCATTGGTTGGTCATTGGTTTTCTTGGAGCACTCTCCAACCTCTGTTATGCCATACCTAACTCTTGCATGGAGAGGCAATTCCTCTGCTTTGATGTGTTAGAAAATTATATAGTATAGAGCAATGGAAAACATAAAATATTGTAGAAACACAAACATAGAAAATGCATAAAACAAGAAAGACATAGATATACATGGTTCACCTAGTTTGGGCTACGTCCATGAAGAAAGAACCAGTCCTTCCTTTTATATTATCCAGCAAAATGAAGAGATACAACCTACAACAAATTCATTCTAATTTCATCTTCGCTCTCACACAATCTCCCCTCTCTTTCTCACTCAAGAAACACATATATACAATTTATAAAATCCCTCATATATAGCAAGGGGTTTCCTTCTAGGGGAAAAAACCTTAAAATAAACATAAAATCTACCATCAGAGAATTCGCCTAATGAACGACCTAGATTGACTATGAAATTACAATATTTTACAAGACAAATTTATAAGGCAATTTTACATCTATTTTTAGCTTCGTGGGTGCCGCCCCCGAACCCCTACAGGGGGGGAAGATTAAAATCACCTTCACCCCCCTTTAGAGAAATTAAATAGGTGGCATTGTCGCTCGTTACGAACTGGAGTCCCACACAGTGATACCTCGAAATAAAGAAGATAATCAGGCTCCACACCAAACATGATGGGATTCACAATACCCTGGCCTTTAATATCGAGGCCCTTCCCTTGATAACCTATCTTCTTATACAATTTTGATCAAATTCCTGTTTATGTTTCTCAAAAAATGCGAAATCATCATCATAAAAAGAACATGAAATTGAATAAACACTTTTTACCTCAAGCTTGTTATGCTGCAACTTTTCCAAGACCTCCTCCTTACCTTGTAGTTGTTGTTGCAAACTTTGTTTCTCCTTCTCTGCTTCTTGTAGGAGTCTCTTTAGTTTAACATTTTCCGCTTGAATTCTTTGGTTGATCTCTTCAAGGTCTTGAAGCCATGCATTCTTTGGTTCCCTTCTCACATTTGGCACAATGTATGCTGAAATCTCTGTCTCATTGCCTAGTCAGAACCCAATTCAATAGGTCCAACACCTGCAAATCCTACAGCCATGGTCTTCTCATCATCATCTGATTCAGAATCTCGGTTTTGTTGCACAATTGCAACTTTCTTATACTTCTCCTTTTTATTGTTCCTCTTTGGCCCCAATTCTAGATGAAACTTCCACCAATGTTCTTCATCATGCCCTTCTTTCTCATAATGAGTATGTTGAATTTACACGACCTTGGGTCTAGGTTGGAGCCTTAAAATCATTGACATTACCAAACCAAGAATCTCAACCATAAGCTACTTTGCACAATGGAAATATAAATTAGTAAATCACATATGCACAATATACACAATTAAAAAAAAAATATTGTACAATATGTGCAATTCCAATCTTCGTTCTATTAAAACAAATTCTAAATCATACAAAATTCTATGGTATACAAGATACAATTACAACCTTTTTTGTAGCTTCTATGTTACTTAACATCTCTACTGCTCACTAGTAGTTCCTTAGTCCATCATGGCATCCACCCATTGAGACTCCAATAGGGTTGCCTCCTATCATTGCTGCAAGTCACATATGCTACAATGAATACAAGCTTATCAAACTATTCTCTAGGTAGGCCTAATTCCCGGGATCCAATACTCAAATCTAATAGTCACTTTTGTCCATCTAAATGTTGCACATAAGGCTACAATCCTTCACCCAAACACGCACCAACAATGTCCTTCTTGTTTTTTTCTCTAGGGCTACTTTGGGTAGCCAACACACTGCCCTCCAATCAACTCTATGACACTCAATCCAATCATTAAGGAATTGGTATCAATGAATGATTATGGTCACTTAAACAAGCCTCCAAATTTGCTCCCACAGGTTGCTAGACAAATGATCCAAATCTGGTCCAAAAACACGGACCCAATACACCTCCAACTGTTGTTCCAAGTCTGCTTTTGTTGTTGTCACCACAGTGACTAGTTAGGTCACCAAACAATGATGTAACAACTCTCAAACCCACCATCAAAACAAACCTCAAAAGTTGTGGTATTCCCTTGTCAATATCCTATTCCTCCACGCTTTTATATAGGGGTCAAAAATCTCCAAAGTAGCCCACACAGTGATATGTTTGTGGAGTTAGAGCATATGGCTTACCACAAGTAGCTCTCAGCTCTCCACGTAGAGGTTCCAACCACTAAAAGAGCTCCAACACAACCCAGTTATACCTCTCCTTGTTGTGGCCTAAGCTGCCCAACTCTCCACACCTAAACAACCTATGAATTATCCCTTAACCAACCCTTCAAACCACACATAGTCACCTACAGGACTGCGGCCCAATCACAGAAGGTTACACGTTGTCCCTTACCTCCTCCACACCTTCCTATGCTCCTTTGTTGTGGCTTCTAGATCCATCGAAAATTTCAGAGGCTCCCTTAGTGTATTGTACTCACAAATGGATGCTTTTATCACCCTCATATCACTTTCTATATATACCATAAGTAAGGGCTCCAAAACTTCACATTTGGAGTGACACTTCTTTTGGATTGTATTCACATCAAGTCGGCCTAATTTTTCAACTCCAAAACTTAATATTTCTCTAACGACAACTTGGATTCAGACAATTTTCATTGCGTTGGAATCGTATTTCTAAGAACTATGATCCCCATCCATCACATGTTGTAAATCCATCGATGTTTTGTACCAGATCTCTATGGGCGCCAAAACCCCATACCTTGTAGGAATTTACAAGGTAAGTTCCTCAGACAGAACACCGAAGGACACCGCTCACAAACAGATTATAGATCAATACACCAGTATTTTTGACGTGGTTAAAACCCTCAAAGAGGGAAACAGTCCACGACCTGAGCCAACGCGGCCACTTCAGGCAGTTTATTAATAAAAGAATGAAAATTTACATAAGCTTCTCTCATGAATAGTTAACCTACAAATGACCCTCCATGCTCTTTAAATAAAGATCATGGACCAATCGGGTGTTAAGCCACGGATCAAGTGTCAGTAATACTGAGGAGAGAATGAACAGTCGAATCACTACATATCGTGACCGTCGGATTGTAAGTTACAAAAGTACATAGTAAAGAAACACACTTTACGTAACTCTATACTAGACCAAGTTATACTTAACTATTTCCTATGTGTCGGAATATCCTAACATCCCCCCTTAAGAACAACTTGGGATAGGATTGAAGGATTTACAAATATGACACAATAGGAGAAGGAAGGAGGCACTAGAGCCTATCCCCCCTTAGTGACAACTTCCTGAACTCCAACCATGAATCGAAGTTTAGTGAACTTCGCCTCTGTGAGAGCCTTTTTGAAGATGCAACTTGATCATCTGTTGAACAATATTGCACTTCAAGAACATGGTCATGAATGAGCTTTCTGATGAAGTGCATGTGTAGTTCAATGTGTTTGCTGCACTGATGCTGAACTGGATCTTTGCATAGTTGAATGGCACTTTGATTATCACACCAAAGTGTAGTCAGATGCTGCTGCTGAAATCCAAACTCTGATAGGATCTGACGAAGCCACAAGGCTTCCTTACTAGCTTCTACAACACCACGATATTATGATTTTGCTGAAGAAAGAGAAATGGAACCTTGTTTCTTGCAAGCCCATGTAATAGGTCCTGAACCAAGAGTGAACACAAAAACGGAAGTAGACTTCCGATCATCAGGGTCACCAGCCCAATCAGAATCAATGAAGCCAGCCAATAGAGGAGATACTTCGGCACTGTAATGAATTCCAAACTGAACTGTACCTCAAACATAACGAAGTATTCTTTTAGCTGCTTTCTAATGAATTTGACGTGGGTTTTGCATAAACCGAGCAACAAGGCCAACAACAAAGGAAAGGTCAGGACGTGTATGGGTTAGATACAAAATTTTTTCCACAAGTTGATGGTATAAGGTAGCATCAACTTTAGGGGAAGTACAAGTGACTGAGAGTTTGACTCTAGACAGAAAGGGAGAAGGAGCTGGCTTACAGTCTTCCATGTGAAAATGGCGTAGAAGGTCACAGGCATACTTGGATTGGGAAAGGGAAATACCTTCCTTGGATTGCAAGACTTGAAGACCAAGAAAATAATGCAAGTGTCCTAAGTCTATCATTTCAAACCTTTTTTAAGGCTGGACTTCACATGGTTGATAACGTTGGGATCACTACAAGTGAGGATAAGATCATCAACGTAAAGAACAAGAATGATAAGAGACTTGCCCACTTTCTTGGTGTAGACAGTATTGTCAGAATGACACCTAGAAAAGCGAGATTCTAAAAGAAAGCTATCCATTTTGGCATACCAAGCACGAGGAGCTTGCTTGAGACCATAAAGGGATTTCTTAAGCTGACATACAAGACTGGAGTATGTTTGTATAAAGCCAATAGGTTGTTCCATATATATT
>APFE030137921.1:79160-121864 GCA_000404065.3 Pinus taeda
AATACCGAGGAGAGAATGAACCGTCGGATCACTACATATCGTGACCGTCGGATTGTGAGTTACAAAAGTACATAGTAAAGAAACACACTTTACCTAACTCTATACTAGACCAAGTTATACTTAACTATTTCCTATGTGTCAGAATATCCTAACATACCTGGGTTCCAAGCCCACAAGCTACCCTTTTGGCGCTTTGTCCTCCAAACCCTAAACCCTAGGGCTAGGAGTACGTCCCAAGCTACACAAGTCAAAACTCCATCTTCGCGATGGAGATACTTGCAAGACTAGGAAGTATCAATTAATCATCATCACTACTCGCAACACTTCCCAACTCCTGGCACTCACAATCGCAACAATCCCTATACGGTGAACTATGCCCTCCTCGGAAGTGTCGTTGTCACTACTGGAAGCAACCTACTTCTTCTTCTTATCTTGTAACATCTTCCACTCTTTCCATGATTCCTTCTTGGTAGTTGTAGGAGCACCCTTGCTCACCACTGACCATGCACTCTTCTTGGGTTGCAGAGTCTCCCTCTGAATCTGCAAACTCCCTCTCGAACAAGACTCCCTCTGAGCCTCTGGAACCTGAACCTTCTCAGGAAAGTGTACCTTCTTCTTGAGAACCTGTACCTTCTCCTCCAAATCCTACACCTACAATTGCACTTGTTGTTTATTCTCTAGAACATGTACATGCTCCATCTGCCTCTTTTCATGATCCACAGGCTTACCCATCAACCTGTAGAGACTTAGAGCCTTTGAGCCTAAGTATTTCCTTCCCATCCTAGAACAAGACCTCAAACCCTTTCCTCTTGATCATCGAGATAGAAATCACATTATATATGAGTCCTAGTATACATAGTACATCCTAGACCCGCATCATACATCATGTTTCCATCCTGAATGGCACAACACCTGATGCTCAGATCTCCAACTAACTCTTTTCACCCAACACCATGTGCAACTTTTTGTCCCATCCAACTAGGGTCTCAAAGACATCCTATCACACCGTCATATGCTTTATCACACCACTGTCCGCATACCATCCATCCTCAGTGATAATATTCTGCGAGAAATGAAAAATCATAGCAAAGTCATCTTCTTCCAGTCTCTTAGAGAGATAATCCATCTCTATTGAAGCAACAACACAATAGGCATGCTTCCCTTTCTTCTTCTCATCATTTCCCTTCTTCTTCATTGGACATCTCGACGAAAAATGACCCATTTCACCACAATTGAAGCACTTGACTTTACTCAATTCCTTCTAGTGCTTACCCTTCTTTTGTTATGCAAGTTCCACGTCATCATCCAAAGCTTTCTACTTTGGCTGAAGATTCTCATCTTGCAACTCTTCCTAAATGAAGTCATTCCACAACCTATCCCAGTTTGGAAGATTATCCCTAGCAACGATCCCTTTGATGAAGGGCTTCCATTCCTTGGTGAACCCTTTCAAGGCAATCCTTACCATATCTCCATCTGAGATAGTCACGCAAATGGAAGCAAGCTCATCTTTGACCTAAGACAATCTCATTATATACGAGGCCACACTTTCACCCTTTAACATCTTGGTGGCCTTCAGCTTGTCCTCTAATACCAGTATCTGGTTCTCCTTCTTATTTTGGAATGAACTATGAAGATCCATCCACATCTCATGTGCAGTGGTCTTCCTATAAAAATGAGGTATTAGGGCATCCCTCACACCATCAAGGATGATCAATCTCACCCTTTCATCCAAATCTTCCCATATTTCCATCTCCTTCGAGTTAGTCGATTTCTTGATCTCTTTTTCAGAAGAAGAAGACAACATGTTGACCTGCAATATCAACTTGATCCTTTCCTTCCATGGACTATAGTTGGACAACCCCTCCTACCTTTCCTCATATCAGATACCTCCTTGCAACTTTGACATTGTGGTGAACCCTTCACTCACAATGTGACCAACTCCTTCTCACGCTGTACTTTGTTGCACACAACCCTGATTTACTTACTTCCAAAGTAGCTCAAACACGCTTTGATACCATGTTGAATTTTCATGACCTTGGGTCTAGGTTAGAGCCTTAAAATCATTGAAGCTACCAAACCAAGAATCTCAACCATAAATTACTTTTCACAACGGAAATATAAAGCAGTAAATCACATATGCACAATATACATAATTTTAAACAAAATTGTACAATATGTAGAATCCAAATATTCGTTATATTAAAACAAATTCTTCATAATGTAATAGTCTACGCTATAGAAGGTACAATGATTTTTTTTTTGCAACTTCTATGTTGTATCTCGTCCTGTCGGTCCTTCGCTTCCATAGTGCTCACTAGTAGTGCCTTAGTCGATCAAGGCATCTACATATTGAGACGCCAAGAGCACTGCCTCCTATCACTGTTGCAAGTCATGTCTTCTACAATGAACATGGTATCATCAAACTTATCTTTGGGGAGGCCTAATTCTTGAGCTCCAATATGCTAATCTAGTAGTCACTTTCATCCATCAAAGTGTTGCAGATAAGGTTGCAATACTTCACGCAAACATGCACCAACAATGTCCTTCTTGTATGTTACTCTAGGGCCACTTTGGCTAGCCAACACGCTTCCATCCAATCAGATCTATGAAACCCAATCCAATCAATACATAATATACACAAATGAAGGCCTATGGTCACTTCAACAAGCCTCCAAATTGGCTCCCACAAGATGCTAGACAAATTATCCAAAACTTGTCCAAAAACACAGACCCAATACACCTCAAACTATTGCTCCAAGTCTGCTTTTGTTGTTGCCACCACAGTGACTGGTTAGAGCACCAAACAATGATGTAACCGCCCTCAAACCAACCATCAAAACAACCCTCAAAAGTTGCATTGTTCCCTTGTCAATACCCTCTTCCTCCACGTTGTTATATAGGGGTCAAACCATCCCCAAAAAATTCCACGCAGTCATTTATTTGTGGAGTTAGAGCCTATGGCCTACCACAAGTAGCTCCTAGCTCTCCACATAGAGGTTTCAACAACTAAAATACCTCCAACACAACCAATTTATGCCTCTCCTTTTTGCGGCCTAAGCTGCCCAGCACTCCGCACCTGAACAACCCATGAGTTAGCCCTTAACTAGCCCTTCAAACCACATGCAGTCACCTACAGGAATACGACCCAATCACAAAACACTAGTAGAAAATGAGCAATTAGTGACTAGGTGACTAAAAAAGTTAGTCACCACAACTTTTCCAAGTGAAATACTACAAAAAATGAGCAATATTAAGTGACCGAACTAAAAATGACTAACATAATTCACTAATTTAGTCACGGGTTAAAATATGTGACTAGCTAATAAGTAGTACATAAACTCATATATGGTTGAAATTATTTTTATTTTCACTTGATATTATTTAGTCTTGTAATTAACATATGTAACTTTGCTTTATCATATTAGATAAACATGCACATTGTATGACATTTCCTTAAAATTTAGTCGCAAAATAATACTAATTAATTTATGGTGATCAATAATAAACACATAAAATCAATTTAAAACTACTAAATTAATAGTTTATATTAATTAATGATGAACACGAATAAAATGAATATATGGCTAAATTAGTCGTTTATAATGATTATGAACGAAATTAAACGAAATGAATAGAAACTACTAAATCAATCGTTTATATAATGAATATGAAAATACCAAAAAAAGATAAATGACTACTATAGATGATAAATTTTTTATTATTAAATGATGACTAAATTTTGCATATATACGACTATTAGTAGCTAATTTACAACATCTTATAACACGACTAAAATTTAGTCATATTTCTTTGGTCATTAGTTGGTTTTAAACGATGACTAAAATTTGCATCTATATGATTATTAGTAGCTAATTTTTAGTATCTTATAACACGACCAACATTTTGGTCATATTTCATTGGTCATTAATTGGTTTTCTCGAGGATTCATATAGTAATATTTTTTATTATATATTTATTCATTAATTGCGACAACTAATTACTAGACCAATGAAAAATTACTGACCAAATTAATGACTAAATATACTACTAGATGGTAAAATTGAGGAAACCAATTAATGACTAAAAGTTGGTCGCATTATAAGATACTGTAAATTAACTATATTTGTCACCGACTGAAAAATGGTCATTTATATAAAAATTTTAGTTGTTTTTTTAGTAACTAATTAGTCATTTTGTACTAGTGGAAGGTTCCACATTGTCCTATACCTCCTCCACACTATCCTATGCTCATTTGTTGCAACTTCTAGCTCCACCAAAAATTTTAGAGGCTCCCTTGGTGTATTGTATTCACAAATGGATACCATTATCACCCTCATATCACCTTCTATATATATCATATAAAAGGGCTCCAAAACATCACATTTGAAGTGACAGTTCTTTTATGTTGTATTTACATCAAGTCGGCCTACATGACAACCAAATTAATTTTTCAACTTCAAAATTAATATCTCTCAAACGACAACTCAGATTCAGATGATTTTCACTGCGTTGGAATCGTCTTTCTAGGCACTATCATCCTTGTCCATCACATGTCCCAAATATCTATGGGTGCCAAAACCCCATACTTGGGTTCCAAGCCCACAAGCTGCCCTTGTGGTGCTTTTTCATCCAACCCTGAACCCTAGGGCTTGGTGTACCTCCCAAGTTACACAAATCAATAGAGGGAATTGATTCCTTTCCCTTCATTTTTGCAGCCCTCTTTGAGTGGTATTCTTGCTCATGCTTCCCCCTCTTTTCAAGATGTACAACCTTCACACTAGCTTCATCAAGAGTTTTAGGTTCAAATAATAACAATAAAAGATGCAGATAACTATGAAAAGAGCTAATATATTTCATCAATGTCTGAAAAGTGTCTAATGGAACATTCAATGCTAATGCTTGTTTTCTAAAATCCTCTGTAAATTTATGAACATTTTGGCCTTTATTTTGTTTCAAATGTTATCATTCCATCATGTCTTTATGTCCATAATCCAATGGGTAAAACTTCCCTCTTAAAGTAGAAATGAGCTCATACCAAACTACTCCTACCACCTTTCTGCAGTTTGCCTTCCCACGAAATGAGAGTAATGCCACTCAATCGAAGGGATACTAGATGTTTCTTGGCTTCATCCTATTTGATTCATTGTATGCACAAAATACACTTCAACATGTTTGATTCAATTATCTAGCTTTTTTGCATTAGATCCTCCCTTAAACACAGGCAAATCAAACTTGACCTCCAACTTAAAAAATGGTTTTTAGATGAATTCCTATGATGCCTATTAGAATTATGAGAAGAGGAAGAATAAGAAGTTTCACTAGAGGACAAAGAGGGAGGGGGCTCTTCTCCA
Organism: Pinus taeda; assembly: GCA_000404065.3. Lineage (NCBI taxonomy): Eukaryota > Viridiplantae > Streptophyta > Pinopsida > Pinales > Pinaceae > Pinus > Pinus taeda. The sequence goes on from APFE030137921.1 coordinate 84,512, forward strand.
CCTTCACGATTTACTGAGGCATGATCATATGGATCTTTCTTCTCTTGCTTCATTTTCTTCTCATATTCTACAAACAATTTGTCCACTTTCTTTTCCATGGCATAAAAGTCCTTTAGATAATTTCACTCTTCCTCCAACCGAGCATCTTCATCTTCCATTTTCCTTCTTCGTGTTGCACGCCATGCTTATGGATCAAAGGACTTAAGCTTTCCTACACCTCTTTAGAGCTTTCCCCTGGTTATCATACACTTGCAATTTACATCAACAGAAGACCTGCTTTGATACCAAACTTGATTAATAACTTTTCACTTCAAAGATGCATACATAATTGCATATAAAAGAGCATGTAACCATGAAAGCATATCACATAAAAGGAGCAATAATGAATGTTGGGTGTAGGAATTACACTTAAGCAAACTCCTCAACACTTAATTTGTCAACTCAGGGGATTCGTAAACTTAGAGACAAAACACAGGCAATGCCAGAGATGGTATGAATCTTTCTAATATAATCCCTACTTTCTTTAAAGGAAATATTGCATAATCAAACTAAGAAGAGAAAAAGGCAACTTGAATCATCAAAATAATTTAAGACTAGAACAAGGAAGAATGCATTTACAAGAGAGAATTAAAGATAAAGGGGCAATCACTCTAGCTAATTATTGTTTAACTACTGAGTGTGTTTTTCTTTAGCAAAGACACTTATCAGTCTCATCAGATGGGCCCTTGAAACCTGCTCCTTAGAGATTTTCTTCTTGCACTAGTCTGTCCTGCACTATCGTAGTCTGCTTGCACTAGTGCAGGAATAGAGGTTTATGTAGAAGGTATAAATGGTGTCTTTACTAAAGGCGTTTTACTTCCTGCAAGGGCTTGAACTTTTCCAGTTTCAAAGCACTCAGGTCTCGTGGCAAGAAACTAGTTCTTTCACTGGATTAGAGCTTCTTGCACTTAACATTTGACCTTAAAATGAGTGCTTAGTTATTGCAAGTGCTATTATACTGTTAAATCAAATTGCACACATAAAAAATGAATGTTTCTGATCTTGAAAGAGTGAAAAATAAAGAAACAATCCACATACATTTATCTTGTCATAAAGTGTTTAATGAAAGAAAGAAGATTGCAAGAAGTAGACTAGAAAGGCTTGCTACATCACACCAATGTGCACTGGTGCAGGTTCATTTCTCTTGCTTGGACTAGGTGAGGGAAAACCAACCAATCAGAACTGCAGAAAAGAAAATATCACAGGAATGTGCACTGGTGCAAGTTTATTTCCCTTGCTTGGACTAGGAGGGGAAAACCAATATGAAATCACGTGTAGGAAAAGGAAATTTAGCTACTTCACACAACGGATCCGCTTTCACTCAGACAAGAATGCATGTGCTTGAAATTAAATCGCACTTGACAATATAAACACAAATTACAAGAAACAGGAAATAGGGTAAACGTGCTGGGTTGGCTGGGCCCTAGCCAACCAGCGCGTTTCCCTTTCAAACAAAAACGATGCTCAGTACTTTAATCAATTCATCAGCTTCAAATATAGAAATGTGATTTAGAAAACATGAGGGGGAGCTCCCTTTTTATTAATTCACTGAAGCAAGTACATGCGTTAATACATCGTCCGACCCAGATTCAGGCGATAACAAAATACGACAACTTGTTACCACCTCTCTTGATGTGTCTCTATTCTATACAAAAAGACCTATCAATAACTATTCTCGTCCTATTTACATTCTTTATTATATATATCTTTGGCCAAAGGCCAAAATATTTCGTTCAATCGATTACATAACCAAACGCAAAATTTAGCTTTTAGGCCTTCAAAATTAGACAGTTTAACAAAACTGGCCGTAGCCAATCTCCAACTGTTCATTCTTCATAAATTTGTTCTCAGTTGTCTTTGGATCGATATTGCTGTCATGGCTAAAGCTCAACTGCCTTTAGATCGATCTTGATATCGTGGCTGAAGCTGCTCAAAATGAGGTGGTGATTAAGGAGGTTCAGATCTGTTGCAAGGGTTTGTTGTGCTGGCAATAGTGCAAGGTTCGATCCTGCACTAGGTTAGCAGTCATGGTAAGTACTTTGACTACCAAATAAAAATTGGAGATATCGATTAGTTACAAAGATTGATTATAGGCAATAAATCATGTAATAAATGTGTTAGTTTCAGTCTTTACGGTCTTCCTCCAGTGATCAAGCATGCTCTTACAAAGTGATTTTAAGGTGTCAAGGTAAAATTTTGTCATTTCAGTGGGTCTTCAAGCAAAAATTTGGTCACAAGGCATTCGGTCTAGGGTTTGATTTTTACCATTGTCAAAGTTGTCCAAATGTCGGTCCATGTCACCGTTCAACTGAGTGTACCATCATTCAAAGAGTTGTCATTATCATTTCAAGTCCCACTGGGTCATTCTACACCTTGTTCATGCTTCAGTGGCGCCTAGGTAAGGTCATTTCCCTCTCCTAGGGTTTTGAAAGCAATTTCTCTTGGGCGGCCAAATCATCAGCAAAACTAGTATCCTGATGTTCATACACCTTCCCCTATCCTTAAAGTACCTTATCAAACACTTCCCATCACTAAGATCCCCCAAATTCCTCATTTTCGCACAAACCCTAGTTTCTTGCTACAACTTGGCAATTTTCTAGGTTGGGCCTGTGTTTTGCCTTTTTGGACCCCTTCCCCTCACTCAATTTCTGAGATTCCACTTTCCCCTACTTCCTAACATCCCTCCATACTTCCCCAAATTTCCTCAAGAATTTAGAAGCTCCCTATCCCCTTCATTTCGCTTCATTTCGACAAATCTCTTGTTCCCCACATCGGGGTAGGTTTCACTCAAATGATGTTTCTGAGCAAGGAAAGATGAATTTGGAAACACTGGGAGAGGTTTTTGTCCATAACAGACCAAGGAAGAAAAAAATCCTTCACGTTTTGGACAGGTGTCATGGTTTTGGAGAAATGTCAAACATATAGTTGCATCGGGAGAATTGATGCACCTCTAAAGTGACCTTGGGAAAGTCACATTTTATCCTAGCTCAGTTGGCCAAACGACTTTCTTGATGAGTCAAGTGATAAATAGACACAAATATATTTCCAATGACCTATCATGAGCTAAATTTGGAGTTGAGGAAGGCATTCAAAAGTTGAATGTAACAGCACTCCGCCTTTAGGCAGCCTCATTTGGCACATTTTGACCAGTCTTGGGAGATTTGATTTTTGACAGGGCAAATGAACTCCAAATTGAAAAATTCCGGTTGGTTTAGAAATAATACTAAAATATCTTTCCAAGGAGCTATCCCGCGCTCAATTTGGACACATGTAAGGCCTCCAAAAGTCCTCCGGAAAAAGCGCGACGCACATAGGAAGAGGAGCGCGGCGCATATAACTAGGGCGCGGCGCACAGAGATAAAGCACCCAGAATGTGCCAAATTGCCTCAAGTTGCCTGTGAAACCTCTCAAATCAACAGGTAGGCTCTATATCAGGGCTTTCTCATCAAATTTGATAGAGATATGATGGTTTATTTCCTGTGATTAAATGCAAAAAATTTCATAAAGCAAACACAAGAAGACATCAAAGAAAGACTGTTCTGCTAGGTTTTTTGCTACAGTGTTGTTGCTGCCAAATTTATTCTTCCTACCCTACCCCTGCTCCTTATTTCCCTATGCCATTGTCCCCATAATAATTACCCTAACATTACCAAGATCATACTCCCTTTCCCCTCTTCCTATTGCTCAATAAACACAAACCCTACCTTACAAACCCTAAAACCCCACCTTGCTAAAAACCCAAACCCTACCCTATCAAAATACCCCAAAAACCCCTGTATATCCCTAAACAAAATTCTCCTATAAACCCCTATTCCCATTATATTATCCCCATCCTAATGCTCCCTATTAAATTGTCCCCTTGGTGGCAGATTGTCAAAGCAACTTCTAGCTTCATTTAAATCAAAGGGCAGCCCAAATTCAATTTTTAAAACAACAGTCATGGCATCCAAGGTTTCATCAGAATATGAGGAGGGGACCCACAGTGACACAGCTTCAGGAGAACAAGCCCACAAGAGAAATCAATGAAAATAGGGAGTTTTGGCTTGACAAAGTAAATTTCCATTTAAACAATCTTCTTAAGAAGGCCAAAACAGATAACAAATTTCAAAGACGCATGGCTACTCATTGCTACACAAGGAATCAGGTCTCCAAAGTCAAAATCAAACAGTTGAAGAAAATACTCCAGGAAACCCTAATCAGGAAATAAGAGAAGGTTAAGTTGGATTTGCTTGCTGATGCTCCCCTCAGAGAAATACAGGACAAGGACAAGAAACCTATGCATGATGAGGGGCCATTAGGTGAACAGGAGGCCGATTTCATCCTCATTCAGGATGATGATGCAGATGTGGAGAGCACCCGTCTTAGGATGACTATTCAGGAGCAGAACACGAAGATCCAATAATTTTCACTCAATGTGGAGAGGGCCAAATGGATCATGAAGTATTTGGAGCAGAGAAACAAGCAGCCCGAGGACTAGCAGGCGATCATGGAGCTGCAAAGCATTCAAGAGCATTGCCAAGCTGCTCAAAGAAGAAGGGTTGAGCTCACATATTTGGAGCAAGAAATCAATGAGGATAGGGAGGCCAACCTTGAGAGGGTCAACATGAATTTGGAGAGGCTGCTAGACAAGGCCGACAAAGACCTTGCTCTGTTGAGACACATGGCATTTCATTACAGGGCACGAAACATGAGCGCCAAGGCCCGAGTAAAGAGTTTAAAAGCAAAATTGAGGAAAGCAAGTAAGAGAGAAAAAGAGGCAAAAGAGAAAGATAGGCTCAAGATCTTGGCTGAGGTCTCCTTGACTCAGCACAGAACCCCATAGAGAACTTCCAACCCAAATCTCAAAAAAATTGGGCAAATTTTGGTCACAGGGGAATTTTTTGGGCGAAAAACAGGGATTTTCTCCCTGTGCGTCGGCGCACCCTGCGCGGCGAGCACTCCAACCGAGAAAAGGTTTGCATTTTTGGATTTATCATCAAAAAATACATCTACTGGTGTCTGAGCTAGAAATTTTGATAAGTTTTGGATCTCCTAAAGGTCAAAAAACACCCAAAAATGGCCTTTCTGCCACTTTTTGGACACACAGAAAGCAGTCTTGGGAGAATGAACATTTCGAGGGGAAAATGAGCTTCAAATTCAGAAATTCTAGTGGCGTTAGAAATTAGATAGGCCAAGCCTTCCAACAAGCCCACTTGGGCACATTTTTGACATCTGAAAGTGCCCCAAAATAGGCCCAAAACTAGCATGACGCACAGAGAAAAGCGCGCGATGCACAGAGGAAATTTTGCCCAGTTTGCTCCCGTTTCGCGAAATTTCGGGTCGTGACTTCTCCAAGTGGGCCCGGTCATCCACTCTTCAGTTTTTTGGCACCAAAGGCAGATTTTAAAGAATTTTCTCTCTAGGTGGGCATCTATCCAAGTGGCGAAGAATGCAAAGGGTCACCACATGCCAAATGTCATGCTTGAGAGCACTGCACCTGTAGCTGATGGTTGGCTCTCCAGTTCCATTTCAAAATGATTTGAGTAACTTCCCAACCCATGGGCGTTCCATCTCTTCTCCCCACATTCTATATATTGTATACATTTTATTTGCAAAGGGTTGGTTGGCTTGTAACTTCTGGGAGACTATGGGAAAGAAACTTTGTTTCTGCATTGTATATTTTTACAAAGAATTAATGAAAGGCAACGGATCTGTTTCATGAGATTCTTGTGGTTGTGAGTATAGCAAGTGTTTCTCTTATGTTTCATATGTATCTTGTTATGTTTTGTATTCCATTTCACATTCATTTCTGGTGAATTTTTCGAGTGAGATTAGGTAGAATTCAATTCTATTGCTCTACCTGTGGGAAAATTTCATGTGCAGTGTTTCATTCTTCTGTTGAAAAGGATTCATGTTGTCCATGCCCTTTTCACCTTCTTAATAAATCTCTCCATTTCCTTGTTATGTTCCATAGTTTTATTTCGTATTCATTTCTGGTGAGATTTTTCGAGTGAGATCAGGTAGAATTCAATTTATTGCTCTACCTGTGGGAAAATTTCATGTACAGTGTTCATTCTTCTGTTGAAAAGGATTCATGTCGCCCATGCCCTTTTCACCTTCTTAATCAATCTTTCCATTCCGCCATATTTTAAAACTAAATTTCTATGCTTTTGGCCTACCTTGCCTCACGAAATAATCTGTGACTTCATGTTAAGTTCTCTGTTCATTGAAGTCCAGTGGTCCCATAACATCCCAGAAACGCAGTCATTCATGAAATCACTCATTATTTTCATTTCCACTTACTAGTCTAAGATAAATAGTTCGTTTGAAAGTCATCTCAGTCCGTTTTGTTCATCTATTCATTGAGTGTGACCCAGAGAGAGCCCTCTCCTTGTTCTAGTAGGGTCAGCTACCAGACTGAGCTTGGTTTGTGGTTACCCTGAATTTTGCCTTCCTTCAGCCTGAGGTGGATTTAGGTGCTAAAAAAATGATTAATTAATTCTAATTTGAATTGAAAATATGAAAAATAAAGCTTATACGAAATATGTCATCGTTCTTGGACTGGTGCAAGATGAGGGTGTATAAGAGAGGTAAAACAATGGTAAATGGTTATGATTTAGGAAGGGGAAATGGAAAAAATAGAGTACATTAGGGGGCTAACATCCTCCCATCCCTAAAATGTTGTGTGTCCTCACACAACTCTTTACCTCTGCAATAAACTTCAAAACTTTGAGTATTCCAGCCCAATCCTGCTATGGCATACTGAAATCAGCCTGCAATGTTTCAGACTTCTTCTTTCTGATGTTCTTTAGTTTCTTTGTCACCTTTTTAAGTCGCTTGAAACATTGTGCAACTCGGTACTCCCAGACTTTAACTTCTCTTTTATTTTTTTGGATCTCCGCTGTCAATTCTCCTCTACTCTGTTCTTTATCCTCTTGTGCTTTAGCTATAAACTGCTCTAAGTTTTACACTTGAAGCTCTAGTTCAACTACCCGAGCAGTAGGGGCTACCAAATATTTTTCTTTTTCTGTCTCGACAGGGGATGTGTCTTCCTCATGGACCTCAATATCCTTCATGGTTACATCAGGAAAATCTTCTTCATCTGGTCCTTCTTCTTCTGGTTCTTCTTCTCCCGCTTCTTCTTCTTTTGCTTCTTCTTCTTCTGCTGGTTCTTCTTCTGGTTCTTATTCTTCTGGTTCTTCTCCTTCTACTTCTTCTTCTGGTTCTTCTCCTTCTACTTCTTCTTCTTCTTCTGTTGGTTCTTCTTCTGCTTCTTCTGCTTCTGCTTCTTCTCCTTCTCCTTCTTCCTATGATTCTTCTTCTGATAGTTCTTCTTGCGGTTCTTCTTCTTGTGGTTCTTCTTCTTGCGTTTTCTCTTCTTGTACTGGTGCGGGATGGGATTCAACACCCTGTGGGGACTGTGGTTCTTTGCCTACATCATATATTTTATTATTTTTCTGGGGCTTTTTAATGAAATATACCAACAGAATGTCATCTTTGACCTCTGCAAATTTTGCTGTGTTCGCAAGGACTGTCAGGTTGTCATCTTCGGGGGTCTGTACCTGTATTGGTGGCGTAGAAGGAGTCCCTTCAGCAGGTGCGCTAGCTGTCTTCTTATTTGAAGATGGGGCCTTTTCTGCTTTTTTAGATCGTTTCCTTTTTGCACTGGTGCAAGAAGGACTCCCTTTTTCATTCCTGCTTGGGCCCTTGCTTGTGTTGGCGGGGTCCTCTATCTCCTTTCCAGAAATTTTCCTTTTATGTAGTTGTTTCAACATCACCTCCCAGGTCATGCCTTTAACTTCTAGGCATTTCAGGACCAGAATGTTTATCAAGTCGTGGTGATATAGCTTCGTGTCGACTTGGTCTGCTCGTCCGTCCTGTACACCTTTGGCCATTTTTTCTAAGCTCTTAAGCAAAAAATAATGGAAATTCATCCTCCACTGGATATGCCAGGCGACTTCGAAATGCTACAACATCCTAAAATGATATAAAAAAGTGTGGGAGTATCTTTCCTCACAGGTTACAAACTTCTTTAGGATGAAAAGGAGGTCCTGCCACTGTCCTAACAGGGCACTGCGCGGAACTCCTTCCTTCCAATCTACATTCATCTTCTTGTCAACGACAAATCACTGTCGTTGCTTCCTTTCTAGTTTCTGATTTTTGAACCACTGCTCACCAGAATTTTCCAAACCTGTCACTGCTGCTATAAATTCTTCTGTGACTTCAAATTTTAGAGGCCCAATTTTTACTCGGTCATTTTTGAAACTTCTGGAAAACTATAAAGCCACTTCTCTGTCGTGCCCATCAAACTTCTGTAAGAACTGAAGAAATCTTGAGTCTTGCAATAGTGCACAACTATTGCGATACTCGGTAGTTTGTTCTACCCTATTGAGAGACAAGGGTTCGTTTCGAATAGGCGGCATTGCTGCTTAACGGCTATGAACAGTGGAGAATTTTACATGCAACATCGAGAAGATCGGTTTTTATAAATTGGGATCCAACTGTCCACCAACCTTTCCATCTTGTCACCCATTCATTCGCTGTAGATGCATGACGTCTTTTGAGATCAGGCCGAATTGGTACTTGCGGTGGCGTTTTAACGGCTAGGTGAGGTAATCATTATGAGTGAAGGACATCTAGGATTATGGAAGAAAGGGGTAATTATGTCCAAGCAATGGTTAAACACTTCCGCATTCCTTCATAATTCAAAACAAGAACTTAACATTCATTAAAAATGATCATGATACCTAACTTAAAAACACCTTGTACTTTAAATAATTTTCTCCTAGTTAGTATGATAGCACAAGTACTCATCGGCTAAGTGAAAGGACTTCTTATAAATTTTCATGATGACCACTTTCCTATGACGTATGCTATGAAAAGAACAAATTGTACTATGTTTCTGACATGGTGCATGCTTGCACTGATCTGCTTGCACTGCTTAAATTATGCTATTCTGATGGTACCATTCTGCTTGCTTTATCATATAGGAAAACATGCTTGCATTAGTATCTAAAAAACAATAGAGAATTTAAATAAAATATAGGTTGGACTTCCACATGGCTTCCTCAACTTACACTGGTAATTTGCTTTGCCCTTTCTTGATGCTTTAGAGCATATCCTTTTGCTCTTTGTGTGCAAGATCCTGCAATGAATTCATGAGGGAACAAAGAAGTGGGAAAAGGGAAATTTCAAAATGGGAAGGAATTATGTTACAGGGATTCCAGGAATAGTACCAAAAGAGGGAATAAACAAAAGTGGGATAGGGAAAAAATTCAAGGGTAAAGTGGGATTTTTTTCGAAGTCGAAAGGGTAATTTTAGAAGAATGTGGGAAGGTTAATCATTCTGGGATTGAAGAAGAAAAATGAGGGAATATTACGGAAGTGGAATATGAAGAAAGGAAAAAAAAAATCTGGAAGGTCTGCCTGCACCGGTGCAAGAAAAAATAACTGCAGCAAAAACTAAGCGTTACTTGAATAAAAATATCGATGCTAATTACCCCAATTGTATAAAGGTTGGTTCTACTGAACCTGGTTTTACTAGGTGGTTGCTAGCACATCTAAAGATCAAGCAAAATTTTCTTTTTATTAGAAATTTTTGACCTTCCTGCCAGCAAGCTAGTTTCCAGGTTGATCCTTCTGCAATCATGTCAGTGAACTGATTTTCATAATTACAGGAAAATGTTTTTTCTTTACTTTTTTCTTATTTTTATTTATTTTATTATTTTTAAGAAGAAGAATTCATGTTTTCAAAAGCTTGGTATTACCATTCACCACTATCGTCCCAAATTGTTGTTGGACTTGTTGTGTAAAATCTTTCCTGGTAAGTGGCTGGCAATACTTCTTTAACCTGTGTCCATTTACCAAGAATAATTAATTTTTTCCATCAATAGTTTTAACTTCTACTTCTTTATTCTAGAATATTCGGATCACTTCATAAGGTCCCATCCGACATGTATGGAATTTCCCTTTAAAGATTTTAAATCTAGAATCATAAAGGAACACCCAATCACCTAGTTGGAATTTCTTTTTTCTGAATAGACTTGTCATGCCACCTTTTGTGTTGTTGCTGAATTAGTATGTTCTATTGAACAACATCCCTACAAAATTCATCTAACTCATTTAATTGGAGAAGACATTGTTGTTGTGCCTCAGAGAGATCTAGTCCTAATTGAACCGTAGTTCTAAAAGTTTTGATTTGAAATTCAATTGGTAACAGAACCTGTTTACCATATCCCAGCTCATATGGTGTATGTCGCGTGCTATTTCTCCAAGTGGTTTTGTATGCCCACAAAGCCTTTGGTAATATTTCAGCCCAGTCTTTCTGATGCATATTTACTATCTTTGTAAGAATGGACTCGATCACTTTGTTTATGGATTCCACCTGGCCATTTTCTTGTTGGTGATACAGCGTGGATTTCCTATGTTGGATCTAATATTTCTCCATCACGCCCTATACTAGATTAGAAATAAACTGTAGACATTGTTAGAAACAATTTCTCTAGGCACACCAAATCTAGTAAAGATTTCAGTAAAAGAAAATCAACAACTTTTTCTATACCCATTTCGTAACAAAATCTGTACAAACCAAGATATGATTTTTACTTAATGATGGATTTATTGGCCCTATAAAATCAGTAGCCCATTTTTCAAATGGCTCAATCATAACTTGGGGGCATAAAGGAATTTCATTGGTTTGATTAGGCTGGCCCATTCACTGGCAGCTATCACAACGCCTAACATACTATTTGGCATCCTTAAACAAGGAAGGCCAAATGTAACCAGCACACAATACTTTATATGCAGTTCGCTTATTAGCGAAGTGTCCTCCACAAGGTTCATCATGAGCAGATTTCAATATGTCTAACACTTCCTCCTCTCTTACACACCTATGGATAATGAGATATGGACCAGTGTAAAAGAGATCTCCTTGAATCCAAGAATATGCAACACTTTTCTGAATATTACTCCACTTTTCACGAGCGGACAAGTGGGGTGGTGTTTTCCCAATAACCAAGTAATTAGCAATGTCAGCAAACCATGGGGCATTTGTTGACATAGAAAAAAGATGTTCATTTGGAAAATCATCATTAACAAGAATTGCTTCACCAGGATTATCTAATCTAGAAAGAAAATCTGCTAGAACGTTAGATTTTCCTGATCTATCAACAATAGTAATATTAAATTCTTGGAACAATAGTAACCACCTAGTCACTCTACCACTAGTCAATGGCTTGTTCATCAAATATTTAATAGTGGAATGATCAGTATGTACAAATACTTCATATCCTGTAATATAGTGTTTGAACTTATTAATTGTAAAAATTACAGCTAAAAACTCTTCTCTATAACTGTATAATTTAATTCAGTAGAAGACAAATTCTTACTAATATAATAAATAGCATAGGACTGTTTATTTTCCTCTTGTCCTAAAGCTACGCCAATAGCCAAATTTGAAGCATCAAAGGAAATGTGAAAAGGCAGGGACCAGTTAGGACCTCTCAAAACTGGTGCATGTACTAACTTTTCCTTCAATGTTTCAAAAGACTATTGGCAAGCTATGGTCCAAGAAAATTCACTATCCTTAGCTAGAAGTCGTAAAAGAGGGGCAACTATCTTAGAAAAAATTTAAATGAATCTCCTATACTAACCAGCATGTCCTAAAAAACCTCTTACTTCCCTTTGAGTTTTGGGTGCAGGAAGATGCAGAATGATTTTGATCTTTGTTGGATCAACCTGGATACCTTTACCAGAAATCAAATGGCCAAGTACCACTACCGCTTTGCACATTAATCTAAATTTCTTGTCACTCAAGGTGAGATGGGCTTCCTGACAATGAAGAAGTACTTTTTCCATATTTTCGAGAGCTTCCTGGAAAGAATCACTAAACACAGAAAAGTCATCCATATAAATTTCTACAAATTCTAGAGCAAGAAAAATGGCCAGGACTTCCCTTTGGAAGGTATTTGGGGCATTACATAAACCAAAGGGAAGCACTCTATAAGAAAATGTACCCCATGGACATGTAAAAGTAGTTTTATCCTGATCTGCGGGTGTAATCTGTATCTGGTTATAACCATTGAAGCCATCCAAAAAGGAAAAATATTTCTTTCCTACAAGGGTATCAAGCACCTGGTTAATGAAAGGGAGAGGGAAATAATCTTTGAGGGTGGCTTTGTTTAATTTCTATAATAAATACAAATACACCATCTTTCATCTTTCTTAGGTACTAGCACTAAAGGTGAGATCCACTAACTATTGGAAATAGGATAGATAAAACTGGCATCCAAGAGTTTATGTACTTCTTCCTTCACAATATCTCTTAGAGTTGGACCCATTCGCCTTTGGGGTTGTTGGATTGGTCGGGTTCCTTCCTGAATATAGATATGATGTGTACAAGTTTCAGGAGGAATACCCTTCATGTCTTCATAGCCCCATGCAAAGGCACTACGATGGTTTTGCAACAAATTCACAAGCTGCTCTTGCTGAGATGAGTCCAAATATGAACTAATATACAAGGATTTACTGGGGCTAATCTCAACAACAATAGTATCAGGCTCAAGAGTACTCAAGGGGGTGGTCAAATGCAATGGTACAGAAGAATGAGGACCTTGATTATCTTGAAAATCTAGGCTGAAAATCTGGCTTAATAGCTCAAAATTAGGCATAGTTTCTAGGTTATTCAGGAAATATTGAATCTCATCTTCTTGTGAAGACCCAGTATAATGATGGATAAGAGAAATGGGCTGAGTCTCGTCATCACTGCTTTGATCCAACCGTAAAGTATCTCAAAGTTCCTGAATGGATCTTGCAGGGGGGTATAAGGTAACTTTCTTCCTAGAATCTCCATGCAAAATATACATATCACTGGAGCAACATCCAATATATGCATCGGCTGTAGCAAGCCATGGTTGACCCATGATCAATGGATGTCCTCCTACTGGGTTCTTTGGCTATAGCACAATGAAATTAGTAGGATATTCCCAAGAATCTAGTGAGGTGATCACATCGTCCAATACTCCTTCTGGCTTAATTTTAGATCTATCCACTAATTCAAGCATAGTGGGAGTAGGGCGAAGATGAGATAGCCGAAGTTGATCTATGGTTTTCTTAGTCATGACATTAATGGCAGCCTATAGATCTATAAGAACATTAGAGACAAGGACATTATCAATCTGAACTGAGACGACAGGGTTTCCGGGATCAGTATATTTTTCCATAGACACACATCCTGTCATCAACTTTGTTGCTCTACCAACAAATTGAATGGTTTTGGGTTCCAATCTCTTCCTCGCAGGTTTCTTGAGACAAAGTTCCTTAATAATATTGGTACAAATAGGGATCTCTTTGATGGCTTGGAGCAGAGGTATCTTAATGAAAAGATTCTGAAATTCTGATGCCAAGCTAGTCTCAAAAATAGGCTCACTTCTTTCCATTACTAGTCTCTCTAGGAAGGGAGGCTAGTTGGAAGAAGATGGAAAGGATTCAGAGGGTAAGGGCTACTTAGTGACAACTTTGGAGAATGGTTAAGGGTTTCCTCTTCTTCTTTCTCTTCAACAATCACTCTAGGTTGCTTCTGATTTTCTGATGTTACAATCCTTCCCGATCTTAATTGAATATCATTAACCCCAATTGGAATAGAATGGTACTCGAATGGTAAAGGTGGGTTTGTTAAATAGATCATTTGCGCTGCTTTATTGTTGTTAGGATTGGGCATAGATTGAGCACACAACTGAGGAGGTCGAAAAGGTGGAGGTAAAGGTAATGGTGGAGTAGACTGACTCGGAAGTTGATGCATTGAATAAGGTGTATGCGTAGATGGATATGACTGGATGGGTGGCTGGTAGGAATGTGGAGAATGAGTTAGCACTCTCCAACCTTGTTGCCATGGTTGAGAAGGTTGCCCATGTTGATATTGATTCCCATTATGCCACTGCTGATTAGTGTTAGGATAAGAATATGCATGTGAATTATAACCAAAATAGTGTGGAAAAAATTCAGGAGCCATACTTGCACCTACTTGAGACCAATTTCTCTTTGCTCCCATAGCATACAAGTATTCAAATTCAGGTTGTCCCCTGTGAATATAGCTTTAAGTCTTGGTATAGAGGGACATTTTTTTGTGACATGGTCTTCTGCACAAATAGCACACTTATTAGTTTCTTTCAAATTAAGAGGACACTCTTTAGGAGGATGCTTGTCTCTACATTTAGGACAGAAAATGTATAATGACTCTTGTTCCTTCATGAGTTTTTGCTGAAATTTTAAAGAGTCAAACTATTTAGTAACAATATTAATTATATCAATTTTCATCTTTTCTATTTTATTTTCTAGTCCAATAATCATAACATCAGTAGATTCGTTTTTTCTCTTTCTGTTTTGAGTTCTTGTACCAGATCTATACTGATTTCTTGAAACTTTCCTGCATAATTCACAAATTTGTTCAAAATTTTGCTGAAAAATATCACCTTGTCCTAACAGATTTAAATTATTTCTAGCATTATCAGTAAGTCCTATTAGGAACAAGGTTCTAATAGTACTGGAATCAAGCTTAATTTTCTACCTTTATAAAATATACATAAATCTTTCAAGATAAACTTCAAGAGTTTCATCATCATCCTGTATGATTGTAAAAATATCATCTTGCATGTCCCGAGTTTTGCAATATTCTTGATATTTAGACAAAAACACTCTCTTCATATGATCCCAAGAGGCTATAGAGTTTCCTCCTAACCCTCTAAACCAACGTAGATCTGAGTCCTTAAGAGTAGCAGGAAATAATCTTAGCTTCGGAGCGTCAGTTGAATAATCATAACTTCTACATAGAATATCAAACTCGAATAAAAAAGAGTCAGGATCTTCATGAACTTTACCATGGAAATGAGGGAGAGCTGATGGTGGAATATTCTTCATTTGCGCCACAGTATCAGGGTCCACAATTGGAAACACAAAAGTGGATTGTTCCCTACTTACCTGGTTTTCACCAGTCCCTTCCACATGATCTTCATGGTCTACCATTGTTTCCCTTTTGCTCCCAATAGACTGAACCACACCTGTGTTGTTGTCAGCAGAATCCAGGTGGATTTTTCCTGCATGATGGGTTTGAATTGGATTGGTCTTCCTGCTCACAGAAGGAGACACAATATGAGAATTGTTTTCAGAACTATTTCGGCCCTTAGTGGGCTTTGAACCCTTACCTTTTCTAGGCATTCATTT
This sequence comes from Pinus taeda, assembly GCA_000404065.3. Lineage (NCBI taxonomy): Eukaryota > Viridiplantae > Streptophyta > Pinopsida > Pinales > Pinaceae > Pinus > Pinus taeda. The sequence continues at coordinate 99,746 of APFE030137921.1, forward strand.
CCAAAAAGAAAGAAAAATAACAAACAACTTCTAATAAAAATGTTGTCAGAAATCAATCAACACCAGTGAAATTCCTTCAAAGAAGCTTTTCCAAACAATACTGAAAAAATAAAGAAAAAATTACCACTATTGTATAATCAGAAAATTCTTACCAAATCAAATCGTCTCCCCAACAACAGCGCCAAAATTTTGGGTGCAGGAATTACAATTAAGCAAACCCCTCAACACTTACTTTGTCAACCTGGGGGATCCGTAAACTTAGAGACGAAGCACAAGCAATGCCAGAGATGGTATGAATCTTTCTAATATAAATCCCTACTTTCTTTAAAGGAAAGATTGCAGAATCAAACTAAGAAGAGAAAAAGGCAACTTGAATCATCAAAATAATTTGAGATTGGAACAAGGAATAATGCATTTACAAGAGGGAATTAAAGATAAAGGGGCAATCACTCTAGCTAATTATTGTTTAACTATTGAGTGTATGTTTTTCTTTAGCAGAGACACTTAGCAGTCTCATCAGATGGGCCCTTTAAACCTGCTCCTTTAGAGATTTCCTTCTTGCATTAATCTGTCCCGCACTATCACAGTTTGCTTGCACTAGTGCAGGAATAGAGGCTTATGCAAAAGGTATAAATGGTGTCTTTACTAAAGGTGTTTTACTTCCTGCAAGGGCTTGAACTTTTCCAAGTTCAAAGCACTTAGATCCTGTGGCAAGAAACTAGTTCTTGCACCAGATAAGAAACAATCCATATACATTTATCTTGTCATAAAGTGTTTAATGAAACAAAGAAGATTACAGGAAGTATACTAGAAAGGCTTGTTGCATCACACCAATGTGCACTGGTGCAGGTTCATTTCTCCTGCTTGGACCAGGCGGAGGAAAACCAACCAATCAGAACTGTAGAAAAGGAAATATCACACCAACGTCCATTGGTGCAGGTTTATTTCTCCTGCTTGGACCAGGTGGGGAAAACCAATATGAAATCAGGTGTAAGGAAATTTAGCTACTTCATACAAAAGATCTGCTTTCACTGAGACGGGAATGCATGTGCTTGAAATTAAATCACACTTGACAATATAAACACAAATTACAAGAAACAAGAAATAGGGTAAACCTGTTCAGTTTGTTGGGCCCTAACCAACCAGCGTGTTTCCCTTTCAAACAAAAATGCTACTCAGTACTTTAATCAATTCATCAGCTTCAAATATAGAAATGAGATTTAAAAAACATGAGGCGGAGCTCCCTTTTTATAAATTCACCGAAGCAAGTACATGCATTAATACATCGTCCAGCCCAGATTCGGGCAATAAAAAAATACAACAACCTATTACCGCCTCTCTGGATGTGTCTCTGTTCTATACAAAAACTCCTCTCAATAACTGTTCTCGTCCTATTTACATTCTTCATTATATAGATCTTTGGCCAAAGGCCCAAATAGATCATTCAACCGATTACATAACCAAACACTAAATTTAGCTTTTAGGCCTTCAAAATTAGACAATTTAACAAAAATGGCCATAGCTAATCTCCAGCTGTTCTTTCTTCATAAATTCGATCTTGGCTGCCTTTGGATTGGTCTTACTGTCGTGGTCGAAGCTCGGCTTCCTTTAGATCGATCTTGCTATCATGACTGAAGCTGCTCAAAATGCGGTTGTGATCAAGGAGGTTCGGATCTGTTGCAAGGGTTTGTTGTGCTGGTAATGGTGCAAGATCCGATCCTGCACTAGGATCAATAGTCACAGTAAGTACCTTGACTACCAAATAAACATTAGAGATATCGATAAGTTACAAAGAGTGATTATAAGCAAGAAATCATGTAATAAATGATTAATTAATGCTAAGTTGAGTTGAAAATATGAAAAATAAAGTGTATACGAAATATGTCATCGGTCTTGGACTGATGCAAGATGAGGGTGTATAAAAGAGGAAAAACAACGGTAAATGGTTATGATTTAGGAAGCGGAAAATGGAAAAAAAAAAAATAGAAAATTAGGGGGTTAACAATGAAATGCAACCATGAGAAAAAAAAGAAGGTACAAACAACTTGATAATAGAGTTCGCCGAGTGTCGGTTATGTCTCTAGGCCCATCTCAAAGTGGGGAGGCCTCGTTCATTAATATTTAGCAAAATCAAATTACATGCATGTACAAAAGACACCTTATACCTCCACTCTTGGGGATGGTATGAAAATGCACACCTCTACTAAAGGAAAGGCTTGCACCATTGAATTCCTCGCAAAAAATCATGAAAAATGATTGTAAACTCAACCCCTTTATGGAACTGTCAGAATCTCGACCCTTGGGCATCTCAAAGATTCCCTAAAGATTCCTTCTCGTTAGTCGATTAGAATTCTGCTGCCCATATGAAAAATTTGACTTCACCAATGCGCCTTCCTAAAAAATATGTAAAATGAGTATAATGTCATTGTGGCTCTAAAACTGTCAAAATTTGGCCATTAGCAAATCTTTTAGATTCCTCATGATTCCGCAAAGATTCTTATCTGCAAGTTCACTAAAGATTTGCTACTCACATGAAAAATCTGACTTCATCACTGCACTCCTTACTAAAAAGTGAGTAAAATTCATTCTAGTTATCAAAATGTCAAAATTTCACCCTTAGGGAATCTTTTAGATTCCTCATGATTCCACAAAGATTCCTCTCTACAAGTTGATTGAAGATCTGCTGCTCATATGACAAATATGACTTCACCACTGTGCGCCTTGTGAACAACTAAGTAAAATGAGTATAAAGTTGGCCCTTAGGGAATCTTTTAGAGCCCTTATATATTCCCTGTGTTAGGGCTCCACTCCTTGGTTTCCATAACCACTCAGGATTCCACCTCTACATTGGGTTTTCTGCCGAGGTTCCCTTGTGGTAAATGAGTTTAAATAAAAAAAAACTTGGTGTTAATTTTTAAGCATGCCTTCGTGGCAAAATTGTTCGCAGAGTTAATTTGTTGGGTCGTTGACCAATTTTAATTCTTTTGGTTACTTTTTTTTACTTTTAAAAAATATGGACAAAATTCGTTGACCGAAATTTTCGGGTCACTAGAAAAATTAAGTAGGCGACAATTTCACTAGTTCTAGCCACCTAAATCTGTTGCCTCGAAGTGTCAAATTACTGCCTAGTTAATTTCCTCCAAATTTAGCAACTCCACTATATTTAGCTAGGCTTCCAAATTTAGTTTATGCCTCGCTAAGTTTAAGCAAAGGTCTAGGTTACCAAAACTTCGACTCACTATAACTTTTGCATATGATATCGGATTTAGGTTTCATTTGCGTCGTTGGAAAGCTTGTGAGCTCTTTGATTTGACTCTAGTTTCATGGTAATCCCAAAACTTATATATTTTTAGCCTTTCCTGAGCCCTCTTTGATCACTCAGTGTTTCGAGAGCCACCTGGATCACTTGAAAATGACAGAAGAACTGTAAGGCTATGGCTATCTCTTTCGATGAAAAGACAAGTCTAGAAAGCATAAATGTTTTGTTTTCCTCCTGAGAAAACAAAGAAAACATATTTTGTGCTTTAATACTTTGGAAAGGATGGGAATCAAAGCTGAGCATTGTAGATCACTTCTTCTGGAACAGAATGTTATGGAAACAAAATGGTTATGAATGTAGCAACCATAAATTCTGTGGGAATAGAGAAAACTATACGTGACTAGTAAGGGTCCATAAAAATTAAAAGAATCCAAGAAGTAACTAACCACTAAAATAAAAGGCAGAAATGTACATAGGAATGGGAGAAATTAAAATCAACACTAGTGGCACAGTACATGTTAATGCCCTCGCAATGTCGAAATTAATCATCTACCTGGGCGCAGTCGTGAAACTGGTGGACTGGAGATAATTATTAAACACTACTAAATTCTACCCAGTTGGAAGAATTGTAATAAGAAAAAAACAGTACAGTTAAAGTATTTAGTTGGTGTTGTGGAAATTAAACAAATACAGATACGAACAAACAAAACCCATTATTTCATGTTGGAAAGGCAAATGAAAGAGATTAAATATATATATGAGAATATTGCAATGCATGCAAGACCAAACATAAACTTCTTCCAAAAATTCTTCTGAAGGAATAAGCGAGTAATAGTTAAAAGGATAAACTATAACTTCTATGTGACAACCATTAACGAATACTTATGAATTCTAAACAAACAAAAAATTACACAACATCTTGATAGAGAGCAGGAAAAATGAGTCCTCGATAACCCTTCCAACAGTGAGACCAAACTATTACATCATTGAAAGCTACTGAACCCAAAGCCCCAACTGCCAAAAGTAGAGTACAATATTCTTATAATCCACAGCGAACAAATTTAGGATCAAGCCCTCATTTCTAAGGCTAAGACTTCCAAAATATCCTTGCAAGGGATTTTCTTCATAAAACAGGATAGTTATCCCTGAATGAAACCCCTAAAAAAGGAGGGTTGATAAACTTTGAATCTTCAATGTTACCCCTTAGATGAGGCAACAAGTAGTGGACCTAGAAATAGAAATAAACCCTATGTCAAAGCTGAAAGCCGAGCACATTGGTGACGCCTTGTGGATTTAAAGCATCCAAAAATGGTAAGAAGCATTACCCGACCAAACCCTATGCACAATGGGAAAACAAAATGAATTAGAATAATCCCAACAAATGACCAAAGAAAATTTAAAAAAAATGAATAAATAGGGTTTGGTCGTTAATCGGTTGACTATAAATAATGTCGGTACATGCCCAGAAATGACTCCGTCTGAACCTAAAAAAACATATTAGTAAATTGCAAGAAATTAGAGTAAAGTTGTACCAAAGGAGTGAGGGAAACTAGGGTTTCTAGCTCGGTTATCGATTGAATTCCGGCTAGAACCCTCGAACTGGAAAACCCCTTGTTAACGTCGTGCTTGTTGGCATGATATCATGTGGTCAAAGTCTGCAGAGATTGATATTAATAACAGGAAGGGAGTCATAAACACGTGCATGAGAAGGTTGGGTAGCAGAGCTTCCCTAACTGCACAAACTTCCAAATGCCTAGCAAACCCTCAGGGAAAACTCAGTCGTTACACAATGAAACCCTAGGTTCCAGATGAGCTATGGGATTTAGACCCCTAACAAATTGACAGTGTAGATTTGATCATCAATCCAATCAATTGAACTATGGAAGGATCGGCCTTGTTGTGGCAACTAGGCCCATGCATAGCCGTACATATGTTAATTAATACTCGTTCGTAGAATTTTCCATCAAGGAGAGACATGTGTTTATAAATTGATAATATGTGATATGAATATCAAAATCAAACATTAACCAATATCATTATTAATAAACATAATCCTCTTAAGTGTGTACCAAGTGATGTGTTTTATGACACAAAATAGAATATCCAATCATCTAACATGCACTAGAGATAATTAGGTAAGGTAAAAAAAAATTATAAGATATAAAAGCATGTTACACTTATGGTAGAGGTGCCTTTGTTTTTCTTTGAATTCATTGGTTACAAATCTCCCAATTTACATTAATACAAAATAAAACAATTATTTTAAATTTATAAGAAAAATATATATTTGTAAATTTTATATTTAAAGATTCTAATAGAGAATTATATGGCAATAGTATTATATATTATTATTATATTTTATTTTATATATATTATATATATATATATATATATTATATTATATATTATATATATATATATAATTTCTAATATTATTTTGTTATTTAGTTTAATTTTTTTATTAATATTTTTTTATTAATTTTTCATTTTAAAAATTATAATTAATATTTAACCTATTTATTTTTATTTTAATAATTAATATTACATTAAATTAGTAATATATAATATATTATATATAATATAATATATATATATATATATTTTTATATAATTATATATATGTTTTTTATTAATTAAATTATATTAAATTTTATCTATTTTGTATTTCAAAATATATGTATACTTTTTCACATTTACAATGAGCGAGTTTATCAAATAAATAACTTATAACCTAAATGTGCTGAAATCATTAATTTTAAAATGCAGAAAATAAATCCCACTATACATTTTTTAATAAAAATATTAAAATAGAAAATGAAACCCACTTGTATGCATCCACATTATTAATGTGATTGTGTTCATCAATATAATTTCAACGCAGTCTATATTTTTTTATTATAAAAATATTGAAGTTAACCTAGATTGTGCAATTTGTTTTTTATCCTCGTGGACGTTTAATATACACATCTCCATGATTACATTCTAGAGTCAAACATATTTTAACGTCCACAGAAAATATGAACCATATCAATTATGCTCTTATCGCATTAAATGGAGAAAATTTTCCCACCCAGGTTATTGTTTTTAATGAAGCCAGCAAAACAACATACAATCTAAACGTGGAGAAAAAGAGATTGAGTTCCAGTTCTGCCATTAATAAACTATCCATTCATTATCACATATTCGGAGATATACTATCCATCCATTAATGGAATTTGGATACATTCATTAAAAAAACAAGAGCTTATCAAAATCATTCATGACAGACTGATAACGTTGGATGTCAGGTATTAATGAGCTCAAGGATCCTCTCAAACAAGGATACATCACAGGGAATCCTGAGAGCTCCCTTGTAATTATATCCAAATTCCTCTAGAGAAGCCTCCAGCAGCTCTGCAAATAACGAATGGTTGAGAACTGTGACATCTATCACAAATCTGATAACAATATCCTTTCCTACACACACAGGCACCAATCCCTTCGGAACACTATTCTCATTCTTCTTGCCGTCTGAACTCTGTCTGCTCTTCTGGTTCTTCGCTATCTTGAGAAACGCCACTGACCGCCTGAGGGAATGGATGTCAATAACTCTGTGCATGGAATACAACTCCTCTGATAGTCCGCTATAGCATTGAAAATCTGCTACACAGTGTGAATACTGGAAGCCCTAGAGAGAAGGATGATATAAATGGTCAGATTTGCCGTACAATGATACGTGTACCATTAATGAGATATTGTTTAAAAAGGCATATAATAAGAAAAAGTCGCATTCGATTTGAAAAGTCCAGTCAAAATCGACAGTGGCGTACATTGTTGAATTAGAGACCGAAAGCGTCGGATATTTAGTTAGACCTTATATGTAATTTTAAAATTTATTGCGCGCCTAAATTTTAAAAGAGTGGTTTTTAGTGATATTTTTTTGGAAGTTTTTATGGTGGGTTTATAGTTTAATTTTTCTATAATTCGACATGAATTTATTGAAATTATAAGTTTTATAGGTAATTTTGGCACAATCGAAATGTCTCATAAGCCTTTCAGATGATAATTCCATATATACAACCAAAAAACCAATTTAAATAACACAAATTAAAATTTCACCTCAAATTTTTTTGCCACACCACAAAAGTCCAAATCCATTAAAAACAATTAAAATTAAATCTTAATTTTACATTATTTTTAATATATAAATTTAACCCACATGTAAAAACTTCTAAAACGCTTAGATTATACTAGGGTTAATCATCAAACTTAAAATTTCAAAATCCTATCCAATTTTATAAAAATATCATAAAAACTTCTTAAAAAAGATCTAACTAAAAACCAATCAAATTTAAATTCGTTTCTTAGCAGAATATTTTCATGTGTTTGGATTGCATAATTACCAATTACCAATTTCCTTTTGTTTAGAAGTTAGCTTTCATGGATATGTTTTCCACCATATTTTAACGAGGGTGTTTTTTTTTTTTCAACCTGGAAATTTAGATTAAAGTTTTTTGAATCATTCTCCTAATCACCTAGCTTTTCGAAACATTCGAAGCTTTTCGAAACATTGACAATGTGCAGTAGCTTTCTAAATTCCATATGCTAATTTAAACATTTAAATAATAACTCACCAGCATACCAATCGTCATTGATAAAATAATCATTCATCGTCACGAGATAAAAGTGGAAACTAGTAAATAAATAAATGGGAAGTTGGCCAAGATGCTTAATTAATCAGATAAAAGTGGAAACCAATAATCAAATAAGGAAAGCTGCCAGGCAGCAAGTCTTTGAGTTGAGCTGGCGCGACGGAGCGAGTAATAGAAGTGGCTGCTGAAGCGGCGTTCCCCACATAGACCTCGCGGCCCTGGGACGTCAGACTTTCGTGAACCAAAAGTGAACTGACCTTATGAGCTCTTTTTCGCAGTCCATTCACCTGTCTACTAATAACTCTGTTATTCTGCAAGTGGGAATGGCACATAAATGTTGTCATGAGCTGCAAAGAAATAGGTGTCAATGAAATCATACACAATAAAATTATAGTTTAAACAAAGTAAAATGAAGCAAATAAACCCAAGTCAAAGGCAGCCCACAAGGTATGACAACAAACTGGCTGTGCTGTTAGTACTGAAGTGGGGTGAGACCATATGCAATCATACTAGCAAAACACTGGATATTCTGAAGATCATGAACTCTCAAGGTATCTACCCTGGATCATTCATGATGAAAGCGATTGACCATGTAATAATATTTGCGAAACCCACTAAGATATAGTGAACTAACCTTATGAGCTCTTTTACTAGCTTTCGAATGTAAACAGAAGAATGTTTTCGCAGTCCATTCACTTGTCTTCCAATATCAGTGTCCTGGAAACCAGGAAGTCAATAACTAAAATAGAAATAAGCTAAAACTAAGAAGAACAAGCATAATATTTTAACAAGAAGCTAATAAGGTCTGTTTTTCTGCAGGTGGGGATGGCATAAATGTGGGCATGACCTGCAAAGAAGTAAGTGTCAATGGCTTGAAAATCACTCATGAAGCTAATTAAAATAAAATGAATTTCAAACACAAAACTGCTTTATATCAAATAATGCACTAATTCGAATAGCGCACTTTGTAAATGAATAAAAGAGTGCCAGAAACATTACATAACTTGCTTTGAAAATGATTTCACAAACTGAACCTTTGTTTTGTCATGATTCCTTAATAAATATAATAGCATGCCTCAGAAAAAAGCACAACCACTTTTACAGATGGGCTGCGTTTGGCCACATAGTGAACGAATGTTACATGTGAAGAGAAGGTATCAAGTACCATATAGAGAGCTGAGTTTCAAGTCGATGAAAGATTATTCTCTTAGCTGTCATTTTAATTCTTGCATAATTTGGCCACAAGTCCCCATCATGATTACTTTGCCACTGATATGAGGATTTACAGAAGGGATAGAGGGTTCATGGTGAAAGCTTCACAGTTTGAAATTATGTCTGCCAATATGGTGAAGAAGAGGAAACTTTGTGATTTTTTCGTGTTTTGGGCACTGGTCATTGTTGCTATGGTACTTTGTTGGAGTTTATGGAGAATTTTCTCTTATGGAATTTCTTATAGAGCTATCACAATTGAAGCACAACAATCTTCAGCACAATGGAATTTCAGGATCTAGAGGTTTGATGATACCAATGTGACTGTTAGTACTCAAGAAAATCAAAATGTGAGTTCAACAGAATCAGAGCAATGAACATGTAATGAATGGCAAAGAAGAGGAATCCTTGTATCAGTCAATGCATGAGTGGGAGAAAAGTTGTGCTTTAGTTACACTGTGGGGCACTGTGAAAAACTGAGACCTCAAGAGACAAAAATGGTTGAAGGCCCATCCTCATATAAAAAACTATACAGAAGGAGGGAGGCCTCGTATCTTGGTCTTGACAGGCTCACATCCTCATTCCTACAAGAACCCAATTTGGGACCATCTGCTAGGTGCTTCAAGAACAAGCAAGATTACTACAGGATCCATGGCTTGGACATGTTTTACAACACAATCCTCCTTAACCAAAAAATGTACACTTTCTGGGCCAAAATTTCTTTTATTAAGGCAGCCATGGTGGTTCACCCTGAAGCTAAGTGGATATGGTGGACAGACTCAAATGTTGTGATCACATACATGGAATTTGAGCACCCATTGGAGAAGCACAAGGACTTCAATTTCATAGTCCATGGATGGGAGGAAAATGTTTATAAGAAAAGGAGCTGGTTGGGAATCAATGCAGGGGTTTTTCTTATTAGAAACTGTGAATGGTCCATGGATTTCATGGAGAGGTGGGCTATGGTGGGGCCTCAAAGTCCTCTGTATGAGTCCTTTGCTAAGATTTTAACTGATGAGCTGCCTGAAAAAGCCCGAACTGATTATGATGACCAGTATGCTCTTGTTTATCTTATGATCAAAGAGAAGAAGAAATGGACCAACAAGATTTATATTGAGAATGACTATTTTTTTTTTTTCAGTATTATTGGTTGGACATTGTTGGGAATTTTGAGAATGTAAGTATCCTTGTCAAAATGGAATCCACCTCCTCGTAGCTCTCTTTGTTTGCCAGCTTCTTGAGGATCTGTACTTTAGTGTAAGGAGAATCCAAAGGAAGATCTAGACTTCTGAGTAGTTCCAGGGCTTCTTTACTACCTACATGTTTTTCATCCACTAGCCGCTTAGAAAACTGGGTTTCCAATTGGATTTGTGATGGGACCAACCCAACACTGTTCGGATTAATCAATAATTAAATGATTTTAAGTATGATTTAGCTGTGGATTAGTTTATGATTATCAATGCTCTCGGCTTTTTCTGGAAAGTGATAGGTGGCATTTATGTAGGCAATCAATATTGTGTACTATACCTCGGGTCACGTTTCCCGCTCCTCGTTTCGCCAAAACTCTTCCTCCGCCGCTCATTCAACCATTTTGCATTTGTTTGCCGAGGGTTTGCTCTGGTGTGGTTTTGCTGCTTGTGTATGCAGTTGCATTGCAACTACTGGGCGTGCCTTTTGGTTTGTTTTCTAGTCCGACAGTGTGACTCTTATAGTTGCTTGGCTCTTATGCTTGTTTGGATGGTCTTTGGCCCTAGTTCATTGGGCAACCAAGAATGGTTTTACAGCTACCTGTGTAAGTAGATTTATGTGCTCTTTTTGCAATTGTTTCAACTGGTCTTTGCTCCACGAGCTCGGATTTTGGTAAGAGGTTGTCTTGCTTGTGAATCTCAGTGGTTGGCATGCATTTAGGTTTCGAAACAGTGGCGCTCTCTGGTCTTCGGCTTCAATGCAGGTAACCTCTTCTATCCATGACTCAATTTTCCTTTTTCATTCTTCTGTTCCTAATGTGGCCACTCCTTTGTCTCAGTCGTTGGTTGGAATTCGAGGGTTAAAGGCTTGTTCTCTGTTCTCACTGTGAATTCCTCAGGTATGGAAAATGTATCCCTCGTATATTTGCATTCATGCACTGTGTTTCATTTTCCTCTGTCAACTTGTGCTAACAACTGTGTGTTGGTTCCTTTGCAGGTATTGGGGTTTGCAGGCTTGGAACAACCACGCCGGCCTCTGCCTGGTAGGCTCTGCCAACGCAACTAGTCTTCATTTTTTTTTAGAACAAGCCTGTGAGAATGAGGGTTTGGTTTCCCTCAATGCTTAGTCAATGTTGTAGCTAGCGTCCTGGTTGTTTTGTCTAGCATAGGCTTTCTCGTTTCTTGTGATAGTTGGTTGTAACTTTTAATGTGTGGGAGCCGTTTCCCAAAACCCTCACCTAGGGTTTGTCGACTATGTGACTGTCCGTGTATTATTTTGGAACTTTGCTATGTATTCTCATACATTTCATTTTATAATTTAAAGAAAAACTTTCACGGAAACATTAGTTTCGATTTACCTTAGTTTTAATGATGGTGATTTAGCTGTCGTTCCCTTCAATCCGGCTTCAACGCCTTCGAATTACAATTGTTAATTTGCAATTGTGTTTGTAATACTTTTCCATGAACAGGAAGTTTTGTAGTTGTTCTAGTAATTTGTCCTGTTGGTCGATTTCGAAGTTAAAAAGATATTGTATGGCCTGTATATGCTTTACCCATCCGATTTATTTGTCTGCATTGGCTCTTGTTTAGTCAATGTCGTTTTCTTCTATGGGATACAAACCCTTGTTCTGGCATTTGCATCTTTGTCTCGTTGTCTGGACTTTGTCTCTTAGAAAAAAGAATTAAATAAATTTGTCTGTGAGCATTGTATCATTTAATCTGATGTTCGGTGAATTAGGAAGCAAAACGAAAATGTAGTAGATACATAGATGGATTCGAATTGTCTGTTACTTTATTATTATTGCTTAAATGCTAAAAAAAATGTTGAACCCTTTCAATGGATTTTTCATGTACATTTGTAGTCTTTGTTCACAGTTACTTGAACTGTGTAGTTATTATTTTCAGTTGTAATTTTATTTAGTTACATAACGATGCTTGTATTCGGTTCTGCTTTTTGACAAGATTTTACATCAAACATATTTTATTTTCTTCTCCAGAATGACAGAACAATTATTAAATTTCTATTTATTAAAGAAAGACAAACTAATGACCCTAACAGACCAAATTGTCCCTAACTAGTACTAAAACTATAAGTAAACAAAACTTACACCCTACGTTGACAAACTTTCATAATAATAAAAAAAAAAACAATTTGTTAAGACAACTTCTATCTTGGCAGAGACCAACACCCGGTCATGGTGCCCTAGCTGGATGCTCCTGCATGAGGCTCCCTGGGTAAAAAGAAATCATGACTCTGGTCCATGAACTTCTCGACTAAAGAACCTGCTTGCTCAATCTACCTGGCATCAAGCCATGAACTATCCTCAATAGGACGGTTCTTCCACTTTACTAGGTATTGCATATACTCCTTCCGCTGAGTTCGTTTGGCCACCTAAATATCGAGGATGCTCTTGATCTCGGGAGGCTGAACGTAAGGCATTTGTCTATCCAAGTTTCTCCTCCATCCTGGGTATTTCGTGTAGGCCATGTGGTTCTGTCTTCTTCTTCTGGGTCAAGAGTGTAAGGAAACAAGTCTGGTACATTAAAGATGGGTGAAATGCCTATCCCAGGTGGCAACTGTATCTCATAGGCATTAGCTAAAACTTTCTGGAGGACTTTTCAAAGACCTATCTTTATACTTCAGCTTATTGTATGCACCTTTAATTATTTTGATTTGTTTTTAATTTAAATCTTTTATTAATAATTTTCTTAATTCAATTTTTCATTTTATAATTATAAATTTAAATATATATAACTTTTTTTTATTTTATATTAATTAATATTTATATTTGATATTAATCATTTGTATTTTTTTTATTTGATTATATTATATTGAATATTATTATTTATATATTTTATATATATTATATTAAATATTATTTTATCTATTTTGTATTTCAAAATATATGTATACTTTTTCACATTTACAATGAGCGAGTTTATCAAATAAATAACTTATAACCTAAATGTGCTGAAATCATTAATTTTAAAATGCAGAAAATAAATCCCACTATACATTTTTTAATAAAAATATTGAAATAGAAAATGAAAACCACTCGTATACATCCACATTATTAATGTGATTGTGTTCATCAATATAAATTCAACACGGTCTATATTTTTTATTTATAAAAATATGATTGTGCAATTTGTTTTTTATCCTCGTGAACATTTAATATACACATCTCCATTATTACACTCTAAAGTCAAACATATTTTAACGTAATTCAACACGGTCTATATTTTTTATTTATAAAAATATGATTGTGCAATTTGTTTTTTATCCTCGTGAACATTTAATATACACATCTCCATTATTACACTCTAAAGTCAAACATATTTTAACGTCCACAGAAAATATGAACCATACCAATTATGCTCTTATCGCATTAAATGGAGAAAATTTTACCACCCATATTATTGTTTTTAATGAAGCCAGCAAAACAACATACAATCTAAACCGTGGAGAAAGAGAGATTGAGTTCCAGTTCTGCCATTAAAAACTATCCATTCATTATCACATATACGGAGATAAACTATCCATCCATTAATGGAATTTGGATACATTCATTTAAAAAACAACAACTTATCAAAATCATTCATGACAGATTGATAACGTTGGATGTCTGCTGTTAATGAGCTCAAGGCTCCTCTCAAACAAGAATATATCACAGGGAATCCTGAGAGCTCCCTTGTAATTGTATCCAAATTCCTCTACAGAAGCCTCCAGCAGCTCTGCAAATAACGAATGGTTGAGAACGGTGACATCTATCACAAATCTGATAACAATATCCTTCCCTACATACACAGGCACCAACCCCTTCGGAACAGTATTGCCATTCTTCTTGCCATCTGAACTCTGTCTGCTCTTCTGGTTCTTCGCTATCTTGAGAAACGCCATTGACCCCCTGAGGGAATGGATATCAATAACTCTGTGCATATGATACAAGTCCTCTGATAGTCCGCTATAGCATTGAAAATCTGCTACAGAGTGTGAATACTGGAAGCCCAGAACGAAGGATGATATATATGGTCGGATGTGCCGTACAATGATACGGCAATTCATGCACCATTAATGGAATATTGTTTAAAAAGGCATATAATAAGAAAAAGTCGCACTCGATTGGAAAAGTCCAGTCAAAATCGACAGTGGCGTAGATTGTTGAAAGCGTGGAATATTTATTTAGACCACAAACTACCCAATATGTAATTTTAAAATTTATTCTCCGGCCTATCCATAAATTTTAAGTTTATTCTCACCACGATACCAGTAGTCATTTAAATAATAACTCACCACGATACCAGTAGTCATTGATAAAATAATCCTTCATCGTCACTGATAAAAGTGGAATCTAGTAAACAAATAAATTGGAAGTTGGCCAAGACGGTTAATTAATGAGATAAAAGTGGAAACCAATAATCAAATAATTGGAAGTTGGGCATGACGGTTAAATAATGAGTATACGTGAAAGAAATTCCATTTGTAGTTGAGCCCAGTTCTTTATGACAATGTAAATGGGGCCATGCAGATTTCTTCAGCTCTTATTTCAATGTTGGCGCCCACAAAGATGAGATTCGTTTATAAAAGCGATCCGAACAGATTCATCGTCAGGCCCCGGCCACCCGTTTTGATATTCATAATCCAAAACGGCACTGGGACCTATCCGGATGGGTGTACTTGCATAGAAGAAGAGAAAAGATACATTTGTCTCCATAAAGCATAGTAAACCCTTACAGCCTGCATTTTTTTTCCTTGATTTGCGATGTTGTAGAAGTCAGTTTTTTTCTAAGAAATCAAATTTTTTTTTTCTTGCTTGATGTGGTTTGGTTCCATGAAAGGGTGCCTTTTTCTGAAATCCAAATGAGGCTAAGAAGGTAACACAGAAGCCTACTTCAAGGGATCATCTAAGAAGAGGCGTATTTTTTTCATTGTCATGTTAATATTGCACAATTCTCTTTATATTTCATATATTTTGAATTGAAATGTTTTAAAAATAAATAAATAATTTTTGCTTTGGAGAGAGCCTGTGCAAAGAAAATGTGAAGTTTGAGGTCGGCAGATTAATGGTAAACCAGGAAAATGTTAAGTTTGAGGTGGAAAATTCTAATAATAAAATAATTTTGGATTATGCAATATAATTTTTGAATTGAAATGTTTTGAAAATAAATAAATATTTTTCTTTTTTGAGAGAGAAAATGTTAATTTTGAGCTGGGGAATTTTAATAGTAAAATAATTCTGGATTATAGAATATAATTTTTGAATTGAAATGTTTAAAATATAAATAAATATTATTTTTCTTTTGAGAGAGGGCCTGTGTAGAGATTAATGGTAAATAAGAAAAATGTTAAGTTTGAGGTGGGGAATTTTAATAGTAAAATATTTTTTGATTATGGAAATTAAAAATGTGAGATTTTTTTTTACTGCAACAAGGTGTAACAACCCAAAACAACATCTAATTAACTTATTAACAATAATTTTAAATAATGAAGAGTGCTTACCTGAGCTTACCTGTGCATGAAGTAGGCTTACCGCAACATGGTTTTGGGGACGACTCTCGTGGGCATGTGGCATGCAGACACATGGAGGTGTGCATGTGGTTTCCCATCCAATGTTTTCTTCTATTTAAGGAATGATAAGGAGGATGGAAGGGGTCTTTTTCCATCATTCTGAGGTTTTGTCCTCACTCTCTTGGAAGAGTGTTGAGACTTAGGAATACTGGCAGTAGTCGTTGATTGAGGGCTCGGGGGTGGCTAGTTGTAGCAGAATCCTGCACAATTGAGCCTAAGGTTGGGAGGAGAGTCGTCCCCAAAACCATGTTGCGGTAAGCCTACTTCATGCACAGGTAAGCTCAGGTAAGCACTCTTCATTATTTAAAATTATTGTTAATAAGTTAATTAGATGTTGTTTTGGGTTGTTACACAAGGATTGCATAAGGTGTTAGACAAAAAGATGATGACACTTATAACTATGAATAACGATGAATGGGAAGATTTGAACAAAAGAATACTCTTTACCATTTGGTCATGTATTTTAGATGATGTTCTATTTAATATTATAAAAAATTTTTAAGGAATTTAGACTTCTGTGATCCATAACATTGTTTAGAGAATCTTCGGCGAAATCAAATAAGTATAGTATTCTTTTGTCGACGCGTTTCGAACCAACCAGTGTGGTTCAACACATAAGTATTCTTTTGTCGACGCGTTTCGAACCAACCAGTGTGGTTCAACTTGTCCTGACGATGAACCACACTGATTGGTTCGAAACGCGTCGACAAAAGAATACTTATGTGATTTCGCCGAAGATTCTCTAAACAACATTATCAAAAATTGTCTCAAGTATTTCTTCCATGTATGATATTATTTATTATAATTGTTCGCACCTAAATGACTTAAGCAACATGCTTTTAGGCTTAAGCAAAGATCTTCCACGAAATCACATAGATATCTTAGGCCCTACACATTTCAAACTTACTGAGTTTCATCATAACAAAGTTGGAGAGCAAGACCAACAGGTCAAATATACATATTAAATGCAACAATAATATATATCAGATGCAACAATGAATTTTTAACAGTAAAAAAGATATATAAAATAAGATGCAACACCAATAAAATAAAATGGAACATTATAGAATTCAAATAAATAATTAAAATAAGCATTTTATTAATTATTTAATTATTATCATTATTATTTTTTAACTAATATTCTTATATAGGACCTTGCCCAACATTACTACTTATTCACAACTTTTAATATAATATAATAATAAAATTGAACAATAATAATAATAAAAAATAGAAAAATTAATAAAAACTCAAAATTATTATAAAATCAAAATACAAATAAACTAAAATCAATTCAAAATAATAACATATAAAAATAGGGAGAACAAATAAAAATAAATTATAAGAAAAACATAACTAAGTCACAAGGAATTCGAGGGGAGAAAAACAAAAGGCGGCTTGGGAATAAAGGGAAGGGACCCACGAATTGTTGATTTTCCATCCATCATCCCTATTAAGAGTATCAATTATCTTCTCGATTTCAATGACTTCTCTTAATTTACGGTGATGGAAATGATCAACCCTACCGAGGACCTTAGAATCCTCTAAACAAATATGGTCTTTCGTCAACTCATCATGTTCCTCTAAAGTAAAGAAGAGAGACTTATAGTGTCTAATGTTCGTTGCATTCTCTTGAATTCTCTAATATATGGAGTGCCCAACCTATCCAATGTAGGGGGTTCCACAAGAACATGGAATCAAATAAACACCCTTTATGCTTTTGGGATCCATAAGGTCTTTGACCGATCTTAAATAACCACAGATGGTTTTTAATGGTCTAAAGGTGGAAACCACCTTGTGCCTCCTAAGGATCCTAGCAATCTTGTCAGTAACCCCTTGGATAAGGGGAAGCTAGACACTAGAGGCAACCTCAACCAACTCTTTCTTAGTCCTATGTCCTTGGCTAGTTTTAAAAGAAAACTCTTATACCTTCGTATCTATGCTTCTTAAACACAATAAGGAGATGGGTTTTCTCATCAACAAGATGGTATTCATCCAAAAACCTTAAAGCTTGATTTGCTAGTGTTGTTAGAACATAGAGCTTTTGGGCTGGACAGTGATGGACTTTGCATGTAAATTTTGTTTAGTGTGGGTTTTCTTACGATAGACCTAGTGAGAGAGAAAACCATCATCTTTATTTGAGATAATCACATCAAAGAAGGATAAGCTTTTGGTTTATTCTTCCCTGTTCTGCATGGGTTTTGTGGCTTTTGCATTAGAAGGAGATCGAGACCCAAATGTCCTCTTAATGAATCCAGGCTTAGCAACATGCAAGGGTATTTTTTGGATTTTTCACTTGCAAAAGGAGTGTTGATGGTGTTGGCCTTGCCAACATATCAGGGGATCTCCCTGGTAAGAAGTCCCAATTAGACCTCAGATTGTTTAGTGTAGGAGTCCCAACAGTGGGTCATACGGTAATGCCTTAACCGCGATTTCACACAGAGGCAAGTAAGATGTCCTTGTTGGTAAAAAGGATGTGACAACTGTAATGAGACAAGGAAGGTCCATGAACGGTTCTAACACGTGGAGAGTGGGGTGAGTGCACCCCTTGAAAACTTGTGATAGCACGCGGCTTAGAAGGGAACACATGAGTAAAGATTCATCACAAACTGGAAAGAAAGCTAGCTAACAATCCAAAGTGATGGTTAAACCAATCCACACAATTCAGTAAGATTCATACATACTTATACAGAATAGTCCACACATGCATGCGTAAAAAAACATATACATATACCATTTAGAGTAAACAAGATAGCTGGAATACAATATGCCATATGCATGAAATGTGTTGGATCTGTTATATTAAGAAGTGTAAGTTCTAGTAATACAATACATCCATGTCCAACCGCTAGTTCTGACAGTGGAACGTTACAACCACAACCACCTACTCGTCCAAAGAGATATACTAGCTCTGCGCAGTGGAGAAGCCAAGGCTCATTACAATATTGTCCAAGCTCTCTCTAAGATAGTCTTGTCAGAAGCTTGGTGGACCAAAATCCTATATAATCAGTTATGGGGGACTATTTATAGCAAAGGGTGGTGTGACCCTTGACATTCCCTTTTGTGACAGTTCATCTACACTCATGACTCTTCATCTAGTCTATGACTGTTACATCCAACTATCGACACTTGAACTTCCACTTAACAAGACATTACATTACAATGCACATGTACCCATGTGAAGCAAAATGGTTTGAGCAAGCCATGCAAGACATCACTAGCACTCGAACCGTTGTGGTGAGCCCAACTCTTTGACATCCTTGTGATGGTTGATGGTGGTGAACTGATGCCAAGCTTGGTTGTTCATGATGGTGTCCCTGCGCTCAATGTTGACATATTGTTGGAGTGAACTCTTTCCTCTGTTGCATCCGAGTACACTAATATGGCTCCTCCATCCAACTCGTCTGATATCATGCACATGGTCATCCTGGGTGTGACCAAACTGACTACATGTTCGTGCATAGTGGATGTGCTAATCTCAAAACATGTGCTGGTGGTCGTGCACATCAACTTGTCGAATTACATGTTCAACTCCAGTCAGAATTGCTTCTTGTCTTTGCCTCGGTGAGTGTTCCAAATGGGTGTGATCGCCTGTGTGCGCACAATGACATGCATGCTACTGAATTCCCTTACATGCGATCAAAAACACTACTCACTTTTTCTGTTCCATGCTAGCTACTGGGATGGATCTATAACTTGTGTGAGTGCAGTTTCATCCGTTTGTGCATGTTGCACTCCCTGTTGTACATGTTCCTGCTGTAACTCATTCTCTTATCTGTGCAGCTCTTGTTCTTCCTTGAGTTGTTGTTTCAGCACATGCAACTATTTCTCTATTCCTTTCTCTTTCCTCGTGCGATCAGCTTGTCTCACCATCACCTCATAGCCTCAATCTCCAAAGTTGCTTTCATTATGAGTGGATATACTTTGAACTTGCAGCTTTTCTTCGCCTTTATGCTATTAACAACCTTCCTCTTGCACTAGCGGCATGCAGGTGTACTACCTTCTGCTGCTGCTACTATCTTATCTTGATATCCTTGTCTACGAACAACTTGATGTCTCCATAGGTAGGCAAGTTCATAGACACTTGATTGGCTGTAACCTCGCTTGTGCTCTCAACGGTGTCCTTTGATTCTGTTCTCTTGAAGGCAATTATACTTGTGTTACTGAGAGACAAATGAACACCTGTGATGATTGGAGACATAGCAACACTCATGTCAAGAAATCTATCAGTCGAAAACCAAAACAAACTTGAGGACTAACTTGCAACGTACCTGTGTGATTGAACGTGAAGGTTGCACAATTTCCGCTAGGAGGTCGGGAGACTGACTACCAAAACTGCACAAGGCATCATCTGGGTTGTCAGGAGGCTGACTGACTATTGGAACTGTGTGATGCATAATCCTGCTTGGCCTGCTGAGGACTGAATTTGTGCTATGAACAATTTTATTTAGCAGTGACATGTAACCAACGAAATGCATTACGCAGTTTCTGGGGCCAGCATGACACTCCCTCTAAGAATTGCGCAATGCAAGCCTGGAGGTCAGTGCTGGGCCAGACTTACGCAATTTTTGGAAATGCGTAGTGCTAGCAAAGCAAGGCACGGTCATAGCTCAAACAAGTCGACAAGTGACTGAAAACATGAGAAGTGTGAATGCATGATGAGACGAGTCTAAACAAGAGTGAATGATCATACACGCAAACAACAAGTGTAGGATTTAGAAAACGGGAAAGCATGCATGTGTGTGAAGCGAGTCGCTGCAATGACAACCGTTCGTGCAAAAACAGGGGCATGCATGTGATAGCATTGAGATGTGAACAAAAACTAAAAGGTGCTTCTACAAGCTAACATGTATCAAAACAACAGCAAGCACTCATCGAAATCAAGCAGATAACACTCACACAAAGTGAAACAAAAAAAGCGACAGAAACACAGTGCAAGACATGAAAAGCGGGCTTACCCTGAAATAGCTGAGCTGAATTTTCCGACAACTCCTAGATGCAATGTGGGATGTCAAGGTTGCATGTTCGATGAGAGAAAAGAGCTCTATAGCGCCCCATTTATGAGTTTTGATAAAATTGAAGATGTGACGTGCATGCCACAAATCTAGGAAGAGCAACACTTGGTGGGAGTTTTCTAAAATGATCCTTGCATGCAACCTCCAGCTACTAAAAGTAGATCCTTGAATCAAGGGATTCCTTTGCATGCTCCCTTGGGAGAAGCAGTCCATGCATGCAAATCATGTTGCTCGGTCCCAGAGGGAACCAATCAACCTAACCAATAGCTTGCTCAGTTGAGGTGAAAATATGTGCATTTCTCGGAGGGAGCTGGGCTGGTTGCCGAGGGGAATTGTGCAATTTTTGGGCAAAGAAGCAATTTTGGACTGAGCAGTCCCACTCGTAGGCATTGCGCAATTTTCTCAATGAACAATGACAAGTAGATTTAAGCAATTCTGGAGCCTAACAAGCTGCGAGACAGAATTGCGCAATTTCTTGAGGGAGCTACTCAGCCTGCAGCTAGACCAAGTCTAGATAAACAACTTGTGAGGTGGATGCAACAAGCTCTCAGGGACAAGTTTTCATTCTACAAGAAAATTATTGAAGCTTGTGTACTTGACAAGGAAAGACATGCTGCTGTGAAAGGTTGGTAGGAAGGCTCCAAAACGAAGCTAAGGAAAAATTTTGGAGGGTGGTTGTAGCTGCTACAACAAGGAGATATGTTGAAATAAAGTCCCGAATCTCTTCTCAATACATCTAGGTTGAGCAACACGCAATGATTTTTTATGGACAACTTCAGAGGACAAATCATGGTAAGGTATTCTAAGCCCTTGAAAGATAAAATTGAATGCCTGTTTTCTACCTATGCCTATCATTTATGTGTTGAAAATAATATTGAGAGGGGGGGGTGAATCAGTATTATCTAGTCCTTTTAACAATTCTTCCTTATTTATACTTTGAATTATTTTTGCATATCAGTACCATAAAAAAATGAGCATGAACAAGAAAAACAGACAGTCACATCAAAGAACACCAGATATAAGGTGGAAACCCAATGTGGGTGAAAACCACCTGCTGCAATATGTCTCTATCTTCTTTCAAATTAGAAAACTCCTTTTACAATGGTCTTGTACTGGTGCAAGTCCTTTACCAGTACGCAGGCTAAAAACCTGCAGAGAGCTTACAACTCTCTCTCGATTTTCCAGTCTCTCCTGAAAAGGTAGCACAAACCGCCTACTTCTTTTCTTTCAAGGACCACTTTTCATAAAT